>ATSW01010237.1:0-10469 GCA_000444245.1 Botryllus schlosseri
TTCCGGCAAGAAACTGAGCGCTTCCGGCGCGTCGGTTTTGTCTTCCAGCCGTGAAAATGTGGACTCCAGATCGCGCGTAAGCGCTGATTCCATTAGAGGCTCTCCTCGCGCCCTGCGTGGCTACCGCTCGCCAGCGAACGCTCAGTTGCTGCGTTTGCAAAGCAGTGAGAGCGCGGGCGACACCTATCATACGCGCGACGCCCAGAACAATGCGGAAGCTTACGATAACTTTGCGAGTGGTCGAGCGGGAAATTTTCCAAACGGAAATATTGGGCACGATCGGTTCGCGTCTTCCGGGTTTTTGACCGGATTCGAGAACGCGTCCGGCAGCGGACTTGCCACTGCTGCCCGGCGCGAGGCGTTTGAAGATAGTAAACTCAGTCATTCCGGGTAAACAATAACATTCTTTTTTCCGGGTGGAATTTTTATTCTTTTTTGCGTATAGAATATTTCGTGCGCGCTGGAAATCGCTTGCTTTACATTGTTTCGTTAGAACGCGGTTTGCGATTTGGTTGTAACTTCGTCCTTCGTGTTTTAGTGTCATCTTGGACAAGTTGGAGCGCGAGCAAGCGGACAGACTGCGATTTGAACAAGATGAACCCCCGCCTAAGGTAAGCACGTGTGCTGTATATAAACGCAGTCGGCGGGTCAATTTTCTTAGGTTTTGTTAGCAAAGAATTCAGCTGTCAACGGTACTCCTCGGAAATTGAATACGCCTACGATGTCACAATATCTATAATTTCGCTGCACGCCCGTGCGACTGATCAGCGATTGGTTTTTCCGAGATAAGACAACTTACTGCACGTGCACACAAAGAGTTGGATAATCCTCGCTGTGTTGTATTATGCTCCCGTCGTAAATAGCGTCATCAATTAATTTCAATACAAACTAATTTCATGTTGCAACGTGAAATTAGCGCCGTTTACCGCATTTTTACACTCGGAGATGCGCGCGCCAGGCACTGTATTTTGCTGCCGGAAACTGTTGTCAATAAGTGGCAGCTGCCCTTTCACCAACAATAGCGGATTGCGGATTTTACACCTCTCCTTTAACGCGTATCTGACAATGTTTGTCCTGCTCGCGGAGTAGGAGTGCTCACTGCTCACACGTCTGACACTAGTGAGCTTATTCAAGACGAATTGCAGTGCGTGATTGACATCAGGTTACTTGTAGCTCAGGGCAGGCAACCTTTTCTTACCAACTAACCATACGTGATTACGCAGACTTTGAACAAAGCGTTTTGAGTCAGGCCGTGACCAGGTGTATGATTTTTCCGTTTATATTTTTTGGGCGATTTCGACATCTGTTACGTCAGCGGGAAAATTCGGTTGACGAATAGTAGATACGTTGAGCGTGATGCGTGCGTCAAGGTGAACGCTCCGCGTACAGGTTTTTATATCAGCGGCAGACAGCAATCATACAAGCGCTCACGTAACCAGTGCACTCTACGTCATCTCAGCAGACTGGCGCTTTAAAACTCTTTTCCGGCCATTAAATCATGTGCAGCGAATGAATAGCGATACGATGTGGCTTTGAGGAGCATTCCCAATAGGAACTTGTTGACAGTATCGAGAATTCGCGCCGAGGCCCGTTTACGGCTTTGGTTGGGGTTGGCGTGCGTTTCCTGTGTGGCTTTCCTTCGCTGTGACGTGACAAGTGTTATTAACTGCGTTACAAGCGATTTGACGCTAGCGGTTGAGAATCGTTTTGGAGTTGTATGGGGTGTTGCAGTTGCAGTGAGCAGACCTCGCTGATTTTGCGGATGAGTTGAGATCGTGTGACAAACGTCTGGGTATAGGAAGGATAAAAGAATGATTCAGTCTATGACGAGACAGCTTACGGCCTTGTTGGATTGCGATTCTTGTCCGAACAACGTAGATGGAAATTCAGTATTGCGAATGTCCTTCGATAAATGCCACGAATTTCCTTGGTTAAATACCACGAATTTCGTACGCTTTACGGAGAAAAGACCACTGTTATTACGCTTGATATCAGTATCCTGAGAGTATTCGCATTGTAATTCACTCGAATGGATTCTAGACTTCAATTGGCGGCCGTGAAATCTTGTTCAAAATCAGTGTTGGTGCGGACGCATCCGCTGATTCCATTTCTTACAATCCACTTTGGTCATGCCCAGCGCTTTGTTAGAAGCCAGGACCGCTGCAACCAGGCGCGATTTTGCAATAGTAAAAGTACCGGCGCGTGACATTCGGTAGATCATCAACTTTCGGCACAAGTACGCTTACGCCGTGCGTTCGATAGCTTTCGAGTAGGTTCGCGGTTAGCAATAATCGCATGAGATGTAGTATGATATTGTAGTTGTTTATACTTTGTATAGATATTTATCAAGGTAGTAAGAGCGCGCTGTGTTTACCCACCTGTTCCGACGAAATGTAGAGGACATCTTTCGAAAAGTTGTAGCAGGGCGCGCTTACACAGGGTTGGATTTAGAGTCCGTTTGTTATTAGATCAGTTCTTGTTAGCTACGATTTCACTTTGGTTTCTGTGTTGACAGTCGTATTCATAACATTACGGCGCAGTTTAGTTACAAATATGAGGATGTCGGTTGTGATGCCGAATCAAAACGGTACCGACAAGGCCGAGGTAGATATGGAAGAATTGGCGAAACTGGACGAAACCCTGCAGATGCTAGCGCAGGTGTCGCTGTCTCTGCGCACGGCGCGCCCTTCCTTGCGGCGAAAGCGTTCCAGCAGAAAAGCAAGCTTCAGAAATAAGGAGCAGTACGACACTCTGCCTAGCAAAATCACTCAGCACACCCCGGCACCGTTTAGCTACACGCACGGGCCCGTCGCGTTTCCCTGCGATATCGCGCAGTACGCCACCGTAGTCCGCGCGCCGCGTCGCAATAGCGCGGGTAAAATCACGAAACTAACCCGACACAGGCCGCACTTGAAGGGAAAGGTGAAAATTGAATACGCCCGCGGGTTTAAGGCTAAATTTGAGAGCGAAGGGCTTATCGCGTGTATTTCCTTATACAGCCCAGCAGGCCGGGATATCCGAAAGATAGCCCGCGCTCCAGCGTCAATCATCCTAACGGCGGCTATTCGCGAGGTACGCCAGCGGTACCGCCGAAACAGAAAGTGTTCACTCCGGAGGTAAGTCGGACTAAAATTTTTCAGCTTAATCGAATTAGATTAGAATTACTGAATTTTGGAAAACTTTTTCGAATTCCAAAGCACAACAAAAATCGGGTTTAGCTCATATCTAATCATAGTTTACACTATCATAAGCACGAGAATGGCCAAATCCCTGTACGCCAAGCTTGGCTCGTTTCGCACCATGCGGTTCTCCTGTAGCATTTTCAGGAGAACCGGAAGTTAGGTTGCATTAAAGCGTTGCAACATTCCACAAATTGGATAAAGATCTAGAGGGATATCTAGTCAGACGGTTGTTAGACGCTTGCGGTTTGCGCGGGTACGATCACGTGACTATGCGTTCAGGAACTGGCCAACCACGAAGCGCAGGAGAAGTTGCGGCAGAAGCAAATGGAAGAGGTGCTGCTCCAGCAGACGCTGACGCAACAGCAGCGCGAAGCGGCCGAAAACGAGAAATGGCTTCAGCAGGAGGAACGGAACTTGGTAAGCGGGCATGCTACGAAACGATATTTAACCGATCGCCGCCGCTTCTAATTGCTTTCAATCTGTTTAATTTATCATGCGTTGCTCGCGTATTAGGGTCTTTTTTAGCATCCCTTCCCACTATTGTGACTTGGTATGTGTCGCGCGTCCGTAACATCATAACACGCGAAATTCAAACGTTTAGGCTTCCTAGCCTTGGTCGTATAATTCACTTTTGTAATCGCTTATTGTATGCTAGTCGGCAATGTTCAAGTTATGTTTTGAAACGCGCCTGTGTTGCGCGATCCCATTTCGGTTCATATCTAATAAGCGTTCGTTTGAGAATAGCAAATGTCTGTGCAGCAAGCTGTCGATTGTTATTATTGAACTGTCTAGTTGTCCGATTCCGCTATTGCGTAATTGCAACGCGGAAAACAAATTTTGCCACGTCACCAAATTGCTGACCCGCTATTTCCTATTGAGTCACCACGGCCGTGGCGGCGTTATCAGAGAATCGTTTGATTGCCTCACGCACGGCCCGAATAAGGAAATACCGCTATATCACTCCATATCACTTGACGAACGCAATCGGCGAGCGGTCGATGTGATTGTCACGCGTTTGTGACGTAATAAGGTAGAGCTGTATCGTCGTCCACGAAGTGCGTGTGGTAGTAGCGATTTAGAAGAAGTGTCTAAATTACTTCAAGTGGAACTAGAAGGTGAAGGTATACTCTAATATGTAGTTTAAGATTTTGACGAGGGGTCGCATACTGTTAGCATGTACTAACGCAGAAGACTAACGTCACCACGAATGGGGTCAATTTTAGAACATAAATTCAGTCACTGTGGTAGTGTGGTACAGAAGGTGTTTCGCTCTGTTGCTGTAACAATTTCATGTGTTAACGTGCTGAGAACAGACCCAAAACTACTCTCTAATTTACAAAATTTGCAGTACCAGTAGATAGAACATAGATGTTTGTGTATGACTAGTGCCTCAATACAACCAAACTGATGCTAATGGTAGTTATGTAGTAATTAAAGAGTATTTTTGCCTAAAAAACTGGCGAGGAGATGTGGCTGCAGTTTAAAAAGGTAACCGCTCGAGTTTGTTGTCCAAGTAGACGAAACCTACTTGAGTTTTGTGGAAAATCACAAGTGCTTCGTTACTGAGGGGCTTCGCGGTTGGTTAACGCGATATTAAGTTCTGTGTCGGGCGCGCGCTGGCTGTAGCGTTTAACTTGCTTGTTCATCCATATTATTTCTTCACACTAATTTACGTTTGTTATCTTTCTTTTTCTCCTTTTTGCTTTACTACCCCGTGCATGCGACCGCCGCCTCTCCGCCATCTGCATGAAAACGCGCGAATTAATCTGCCGCTGCGCGGCGCCACGACAACGTCCTGGTATTTTCTCGATTCACGAAACTGACGGTATGGTCCCGGCCTTGTTGCTTTGCTTCGCACGCCGTGCCCCTAATTCTGCGCACGTTTTTGACGCGTCAGTTTACGTCTTTGCAGAACCCCGAAGCGCCCGGCGGAAGCAGGACGAGAGGCAGTTCCGGTTCGAACCCAGGTGAGATTCTCGGCCTCCATTCGGTTAGTTTGAGACTTACGCGGTGCGCGGTTTCGTTGCAGATGTGCCCCCGCCTCCCAGTGTCGCCCCGTCGAAGCCACCGAGGAAGATGTCGAAACCCAAGGACGAGATACCTCACGGGCCACCGCAAACGAAGGTTAGAACATTTCTGTGTTTGCTGTGCAGCAAGGTGTGTCCATACTACTTCGATTAGAAATGAAAAGAGAAAGATCTGACAAATGCTCAAGTAGTGTCAATGCCGGTGCAAATAGGTAGAATATTCCAATATGTAGCTTTAGTTACCGAGAAACGGGTTTAGTACCTTCTACTTTTCAAAATACTGTAAATAAGTAATTGTGCCTGGAAAAAACCTTGTATGCGTGAAAGTCTTATTAAAAACAAAGCCCATTGAGTAATTGGTGCAATCTTCAAATATCTGCTACAAATGACACCGGGGTCATTCCGCGCGGTTTCTGTGACAGCCTTGCTCGTCAATGTGATTCAAAATTATGCTAAATCTACTTCGTACAATTCAAAAGAGGCGCCGATCTCTAATTTTTTTCGTTCTCCTATCGCAGCTCGAAGAAGTGAAGACCGCGCCCACGATGCAGCTGAACCGCGACAACGACGAAGTCTACAAGAACACGATGGAGGTCGTGAAAGCCGTGCTCGGGATGAACAGCATCACCATGGACGCCAAGGCCGAAGACCTTTTCAACAGCGTCAAGGTAAGTGTGGAAAAGAAGTTGCTAATGTCGTTGAGCTTGTGATTAAATTGTTGGGTTTATTTTAAAACCGTGNCACGCAATATTCGTCTCAATTTTGGCCGGTAGAAGCGTAATTAATACGGTCTGACATTTTGTGTGACCCCAAATCTTGTTCCGGGCATGTCTGAAAGGAGAATGGTGCATTTTTCGCGTATTTTCACCTTTAGAATCTCCAGCTATCTAGTTTGGGTAAAGATATTGCAAGTTATTAAAAATATTTCCTGGAAATTCGTCAAATGTCATTTCTCGCTGATCCATTTCCACACTAGAATGCCCAGTGTTTTATACCGCTCATAGTTCCGTTTCATTTTAGACCGTTGGCGGCGCGCTGAAGAAGCTTTGCGCGTGTCTGGACCAGGTGTTGCCCGAGCTGCCCGAAGACTTCCACCGTGAGATCGACATGGCCCAGCGCACGACCAACAAGGACCTCTCGCAGGTCATCAATCAGCTCAAGCTGGTGCAGAGGTTTTTCGCAACCACGCAGGTCGTCGAGTACAAGAAATGTGAGTACGCTGTTGGTGACCACTGATCAACGATCGCCAGGACTGCTTG
Source organism: Botryllus schlosseri (assembly GCA_000444245.1). Classification (NCBI taxonomy): domain Eukaryota; kingdom Metazoa; phylum Chordata; class Ascidiacea; order Stolidobranchia; family Styelidae; genus Botryllus; species Botryllus schlosseri. The sequence continues at coordinate 6,469 of ATSW01010237.1, forward strand.
ACAAAATCTCAAATGTTGTTGTGGTTAGTTTGTCATGAAAACGGGATATAATATAGCCACTTGAGTATGTATTGTTGCAGTGGTATGCNAAATCACAGATAAGGGTAGTGCCGACCTCGTCTGGTTGTGATTGNATCATCCCCTTATGTAGTGCGAGTGTGCAAAAGGTACCCAGATACTCTGAAAAAGTAGCAGTGCTTCTTTACCAGCCTTGTCAGGTTCCGATTGTATTCGCTGATTAAGTGGTGCAAGCATATAAAATGTTCTTGAGTTTGGTTGTGATTATATTTGCAANTGGGAAAATTGTACATGTGCAATTGTGCATGTATGCAAAATGTACATGAGCACACGGAAAAGGTAGTACTTCGTTCCCAACCACGTCAGGTTGTGATTGAAATGCTCGCATGGGTATGAAGTGCTATTTTATTCAAGACCGACTGAAGTAATCAGAAATAATAGTAGCGTGTGTCGTTTCAGGTTTAATGGCGGCCAACCAGGTGCTGGCCATCGACGCCAAGAACCTCCTGGACGTGGTGGACCGCGCTCGGATACGAAAGATCCAGACCGCCCAGGAGCTAGACAAGGCCCAGACGGAAGACATACGACACGGCCTCCGGGACACGCAAAGGGCCGCCGCGGCCCACGAGCCCGAGGACGTGTATCCGTCGGACGATTTCTTGTAGCCCCTGCGCAACGCACGATACTTCCGTCTTGGGCGGTCGGTGTATAGTAGATTCGCCCGTCGGTGGGCTGCNGCGCGGTGCGAGTGTTTTTCGCGCCGAATCTGCACGTCACGTGAATGAATTGTAGCTTTCAGTCGTGTGATTTGCCACACGGGCGCGGACTCGTAGCCCGCGAGACAATGCACAGTGCGCGCTCCTTCCTGTTCCGTAAAGGCTTTTGTTTGAGAACTAGTTTACTANCGTTTCTATACCCCAGATGCAAAAAATTCTGTACCTTCCTACGTAAGCCTTACACGGAATAGCGTCGCTACCTTTATTTTTTCGTTGCTCTTTCTCNCTTATTTTATTCTTTACGTTGTCAACCGGAGTTTTATTTATTCTTTGCTCTTTTTTGGATATTTTAAGAAGACACTTTTCCATATTCTATATCGCTGCGCGCGACTNGACGTTGCGCGATCTCGCTTTTCACTGCTCTCCGGGAACGGTGTCGTTCGCGGATGTGTAGATGCAATGTCGTACGAAATAAAAGTCTTGTTAACATGCTGAGGGCTGTGTACGTGAGGCGGTGGTTTGGTTGCAGGCAGATTTATTAAANTATGATTTTTTAGCTACTCAAACTTGGATAAGANTTNNAACTNTAGCTACACTGATTTTCCCAAATTGGATTGAAATTCGAATTAGTAAATTCGCGAGAACTTGGAGATTGGATTTAAATTTAATTCATATAGAATAAAATGCAGAAAATTATCACGAGTTCAGTCTCATAAGCGTGAAAATGACCAATGTCAAGCTTGGCTCGTTTCGCTCAATAATTTGTATCAAGGTGAAGATCTTAGGGATAGCAGGTCTAATGANGATGATGATGATGAATGAAGATTTTGTAATCGAAGATGATTCNGAACGTAGAATATGTAGTCCATCATCACGAGTTGGATGATCTTACACAGACTTCGGAACTTGGAATAGTAATATTCGGAATTTTTAGCATCCTTCCGAATGGAGAAAAGATTACTTNGCNAGAGAGAGAAGATTTCTCACTTTCGATCATGAGAAACGGCGTTTTAATCTTAGGGCTACTTTCGATAGCTTTGTGTATTGCCGTGATACTGCATGGCATTGGCATGATACTGTTACAATGGGTTGCTGGAGGAGTTAGAAATCCTGATATACAACTCAAGTGAATGGAAAATATCTATTGGTAGCTCAAAGGATCCTAAAGTGTGGCATTCTGCAAAATAGCAACGTTTTAGGTGCGGTAACAATTGCACACTCAGTTAGTCTTCGTGAATAATACAGAAACGTTAAATGGTTGCAATATCGNAAGCACGATTGGATCNTATGTGTCAGCTTTGAAATATTTTGTCTCTTAGNGCCNGACAATAAGGATGCACATTATTGCACANGTAACCCTGATACACATGTGCCAATTTCACATATTTATGTCGGACNGAAGATAATNAAANAAGCTAAAATATCGAAATAATTTCCTGGAAAACCTTGGCATAGTCAGCGATGGGCAAGGAAGAAGTGTCCCACAATATCTGAAAATGTCTGAGGTAAGATANCNGAGTAGATTGGAGCTTATGTGTTAGTTGACTATTGCTCTAGTACAGTGGTTCTCTGCCTTTTTGTCTTCGCGAACCCCCTCAAAGATTTAGCTCATTTATCGTACAAACGTGATCTGTCTTTTGTTAATGATAATTATAACCTTGGTGATGAACAGCAACAAAATGACTATTCTTGAAAATAAGATCATACTATCCATGTAGGAATTGAGCTAACTTCTATTACTTCGAAGCGAAAAAAAATCCGCGCCTTCGATAGGATATTAACGAGTGCCGAGAAACCATTTCCAGCGAGATAGTGTAATGGTTATGCGTCCGGCTTCTCGAGGGGTATGTCGTGGGTTCGATCCCCGGCCGGGTCATACCAAAGACTCGAAAATTGGTATCCGCAGCTATCCTGCTAGGCGCTCAGCAATCACGAATAGTATGGAGGAGAAAAAAAACGGGGGCGCAGACTAGATGACCTCATGGGGCCGTATCGCAACTACGTCGTCAAAGCATCTCGATGGTGCAGGCGAAAAAGAATATCATATCTCTCTCTCTCTCACACACACGAATATATGTGTTGGCGAATGTAATAATAAAGCGTAACGCTTCTGACGACACATTTGGGTATGATCGCAACAAATATGGCGCCAAAATTGACATGAACATATAATCAACGGCGGGCACCATCCGGCCCGCGACGGGATTTTGAGTTGCAAGCAGACAGTCTCCGATCTTCCATGATAATGTGACCCGCGGGTCTACGTACATTTGCGAGCAAACATTTTTGACCATAAACATTTATAATTTACCTGACGCTCACGTGCATATTTTCCCAAAGGTTTCTAATTTTTTAAATGCAGCCAGAGTTCAAAGACCTTGTAGACAACTTTGATTGCCACAGATGTCTCATTGACTTCAACAGCTATTGAATTACATTACGAGTAAGCGAATAAATACTGTTTTTGGTCTCTACTTTAAACTTGAAGGTTACATTAGATACGATATATTCGTTGTATATGTGGATGAATACGCGATTTATGTATCAATTCAGGAATCCGGCCTGCCAAGTACTTAATTTTCCCATATCCGGCCCGCCGACTGGAGAGGTTGCCCGCCCCTTGANATATAACGTCAAGCCTGGTCATTTCTATCTAGCAGCTTATCTTGAAGTTATTATGAAAAANGGTTATATATATCACAGGAGAAAATGGATTTTTGTAGACATTTCGAAGTCACTGTGCTTAACCTTACTCATCCAACTTTTTTNCCGCAATCCCCAATAAANCATCTCCAAACAGGAAAATGTTTGTATCCGTAGGCTAATGGCTATTTAGCAGTTANAATGAGTCTGCACAGTAGGATATTTCATCTCTGATTGCCATTCTGTTGATGTGAGCTTTGGAGTTTTATACTATAGCAATGAAGCGCAACTGCATCGTGATTTTCCAACTTTAAAATAATAGCTTTTCAACTTTTCGCGGTTGAGAACCGCTGCTCTAGTATCAAACGAGACAACCCACAGAANTATGAGTTAGTAGCGTAAATTTGGACCCTGAAACTCGCATTTTATTTGTCCTGCAGAAGCAATATCAGTTTAAATCAACCANATAAAGCTGTGCAAATGTTTATTAGAAGTCTATCGTTTTAATTGTTTTATTTTCGACTGCTTATGGTTTTTGACACGTTTTATACAATAAACACAAAATATTAAAAGTAGTACTTTAATTTGGGTTATGAGTAAGGCTGGGCACAATGATTCGAGTAT
>ATSW01010238.1:0-10872 GCA_000444245.1 Botryllus schlosseri
CGAGTGGTACACCCTTTGCAAATTCTGGTACACCCTAGGGTGTACGACAACCCCGGTTGAAGAGCACTGGTATAACACATCCAAATGAGAAATTTGAAAGTCAAATCGGAGAAGGGTTTCATATGAGCAACAGTTGAAAAATGGGACAGTCGACTCTAAGGAACATACGAACGCAGTTTGCGATCGGGGCGCTGCTCGTCTTCGCCCACGCGGAGGCTTAACGGGAAGGATAGACGCGAAGGTTGATGCTTTGGCGTGTAGTGCGGCAACACAATTGGGCCAGGAGACACTGGTTTGAGTCCCGGTGAGTGAAAGTTTTCTGTTCTTGTTAGGGACAGAAACCCTGCCCCAGTGCTCTGAATGTCTAAGTGAAGGATTACAACTGAGCACCAATTAACGGTGGGAGTAACTGGTAGACGGTCGCATCATTCAGTATACACAAGAAGTAGAAGCTCTTGGTTTCAAAAAAGTAGGTGACTCCTGATGTAAGGTATAAGTTTACATTATGGGGGTAGAATGCCTAAATGGCAGTAAGCCTAGTTTCATACGGTATTCACGGGGAAGCGCGTGGCACAGTGTGCTAAGCGCCACCATCACGTCACCAATGGTTATTGGTTCGAGTCTCGGCTATGCCATGTTTCTACGTGTCGGAGGTTTTTCTGGACTGTTAACGCTGCGTCTTCATAAGTGCCGACACAGCGTGAGTTGAGCTTCCAAAGTCGGCAGAAGAGACCCGAAAGTGATCGCATAAAAGTCATAGACAATAAAGAGTGGGAGAGGGAGTGCGAGTGCGCGTGCCCGTAAACTCTTCCTCGAAAAGTCGTCCGCAAAGCAAAGACATTGAACTTTAAGAAATGCACTGTCGTGGCGCACAAGGCCTGAACAAGCGATAAGTGCCACTGTCCGTGTTCTATAATAATAGTAGTAGTTTTGTATCTACGCTGTTTCAAGTATATTTCTCATTTTATGTAACGTCAATATTGCGCTTTTGACGTGCAGCAATTGGTCTGCGTTCAGCATGATAGTGGAAAGCAAAGGACTAAAATCACTTTCTCGAGGAAAGCCGTTATCTCGTTATAGATGTTCAATATTGATGTCCATGACTTGACGTGATCGACCTTCCATGAAAGTCAGATTGAGAGTTATGCGTTGACTTTGTGATTCTAGGAGCCAAGGCAATCTGCGGGCAATCATTAGGCTACTTCGCACACCTTCGACAGTTGGATCGCAAAGAAGCGATATACGACGGCGCGATTCAGGCTTTCGGGTATTTTGATCTTGTTTCGGCTCACGGCTCGCTTTCTTTAAGACAACGCTTCTTCCGCGCTTAGTTTGGCTAAGCTAGCTAAACGTGCATATGCACAATTAAAGGCACTGAAAGTTCATTTCGGATTTTTTTGTCGAAATTATTTGGATAGAAATTGTTTGAAAGATGACATCACGTAATCTTAAATTTGTTGCGCTAGCATATGCTGCTTTTGCGCTGTTAACCGTAGTAATCAAGCCTAAAATGATGTGGTCTTTTAACGTGCTATTTCGTTTATCTTTGTCATTTCAAATATATAGCATTGCTACTATACAAAATACGCTTGTACTCCCATACCATCAGGTGGGTTCAACTTTTTTGTGATTCACGGCCGCATTTCGATTTCTTGTATAGCGTATGGCTGCATTCCAGCGGGCAGTCGTAATGGACCACCTTTACGCCATGTATCGATGTTAAATTGGCTATACTTCCCTTTGGATTCTGTTTCATCGCTGTCTTCATGTGAAATACATCTTGCGTATGAATCGTTCACTTGCAGAAGCTGAACTCTAAATTTCAAAAACAGGTCGGCGCCTTTTCTCGGGTGGAAAAGACTAGCGTGACAACTATTGACTTTGCCATTTCCAGATATATTTCCCCCGGTAGCGTTTTAAGATAATGCCTAGTTCAAAGAATTTTGTACATTTTAGTCATTTCCGAAAACTTTCGGATTTCGAATAATTCGAATTGCCAACGACATAGCTCGTAAAGTAGATCAATTCAAGACAAAACGTGGAAGTAAATTTACAACAGCATTATCAGACCACATACTGCCGGAAAAACAGCCTGAGACACACAAAACTTGAAAAAGATCGGTATATTTCAATGACAGATATTGTCAGGACTGAAACAGCACTTTCTCAGCGCCTCCCCAAGAAAATGTTGGCATTGGGCCCCGTCGGGAGATGAATCAACCACCTTTTTTAAAACAGTCCCCTTCTTACATACAATTACAAAATGGAAATGACAAACACTATGTTCGTAGCAAGTCTGATATAGACTACAGAGGCGTTGAAACAAGAAACAGGTATCGATGAATTCCAGATGTCGATATGTTTATATCGGCTTGCAATACGCTCCGAAATTGCAAATATTATTGTCATGAAAAGTCATTGCAAATCGTTCACTAGTCGCGACGAGTGCGAAATTTTTTCATATTCATGATTGAATTTCGTGAAAAAGATTGGTAGTTGCCCATATTACAATTTAATATTTATTCTTTCTCTGCCCATGTGAGCAGTTGCACTGGTAGATCTGATGAAGTGACTGTCTTCGAAAATTTTGCGCACGTATAATTAATGATGAATGATGATGCATCTTCAGGTTGGCCATTAATATTAATCACTTTGTTACATGCTTTTATTTGTTGACCTCCCATCCGGATTGTCGGCGTAGTCATAGTATGATCGAATCGCCCAAGCGTACCATTAAAAACGTCTTTCGTGAAACGCACATGATTCCAAATTGATATTTCATTATGGAGCGCATAATTTTCCTCTGCGGTTTGCATATGCACTTCGGGGCTTAGATAGCAAGAACAGTACTAAACTGAAATCGTCGCACTGGATCGCGCGAAGCGCATAGAAAAACCTACCCAGATTTTGCACTTAAAACCTTTTTCATGTAATACAATTTTTCACGTCATTATAACGTGTTTGGTTGAAACTCTTTGCATTTCAACTTCCAACNACTCTCCGCATGGCGTTGGCAGCACGAAAAGAAATTCAACACTAAACGAGCATGCACCTTGCCAAGTTCAAAAATTATTTGCTTAAATGTTTGCTCGAAATGTTCAGTTTTCCGTTTGTGAATCTTTAGTGACTCTCTGCTGTGAGCTTTACCCGCAATCATGCAATAGCAAGAACGAACCACACTACGTGTATAGGAAGTCAGTGAATTGTTCTCAGTCAACCGATCAGTTGTTTACATGAAAGAAATTAACATAAAGAATGCACCGATGTCCAATGTAAAAAATCTATCAGGCGTAACCAAAATCCGTCCGATTGGGGTGTTGGCTTATGTATAACTTGTTTGTGTGATAATATCTGGTGGATATATATGAATAGAAACCGGTGTTTCACTCTTAAAAATACATCTGTCCGGTCTAGCCGACTCCTTGTCGAAATTGTTGGCAAAGCGAGTTTGTGGAATTATCATAGTATTTGATTGTTCCAGTCGATAGCATTGGGTGACGTTAGAAAAGTCAGCATGTACTTCAGCATTGTAGCATAATATGGCCTGAGTCGTCGCTATATAGTTATGTACATTAATATATAACTTTACGGACGCCATAGGTTCACGTTCGCGTTCACACAGAACCTTTCGAAAAGGTTCGCGCTCACACGAACTCGAACCTTTCAGGGGTTCGAACCGTCCCTACCTGCTACTATCGCCATGAATATTAAAGAATAATAAAGAATAAATCGCGCAAAGTGCCAAGAAAAATATCGAGTCAGATAAATCTTCCACGAAATAATCCACTTGATGGTCATATACGAAGATCTGCAAAAATGCAGATGACCCCTGGCTACGCCAATGCATCGGAACTGATATTTAAGTCATCAACATCCAAAAGTTCGCGGTCAGGCTAATCAAATTTTATGTTTGTCTCGCAAGTTTTTATTTTTTTGATATTGTAACCAGTCTCGAGTGTTACCTCGCGGGCCGCTCAAAACCTTCTCACGGGCCGCTCAAAACCTTCTCACGGGCCGAATTTGACCAGCAGGCGACGGGTTGACTGCCCCTGATCTATATTATAATGATATTTTCCACAAATTTTGCAGATATCAAATAGCACAAATATCTGAAATATGTACAAATATGTCAAATCAATGACATTAAGTGTAGCTGACTACGCTGTGTTGGGGGCAATGCTTGGATTATCAGCGGCAGTTGGGATATTTTTCGCTTACTGGGACAGGAAGAAAAAAGAATCACAAAATTACCATCTTGCTAACAGGTGCGCATATGCAAATGCGTTGGTTCATAATCATGTCACCCAGCTGCAAGCGACGAGTGAGTCATAATTTCCGTATGCGAGACTCATCATCTCCCTGTCTTCCCAAGTTCAAGAGTTCAAGTAAAGGTGCAATTGGCTAGAAGACTTCCTGCTCTCTATACAGTACTAGACTACGACTAAGCGCTAGTGTTATGGAATATGCGTTGCAATTGAAACAGGGCATTTCTATGGCACGTCTGTTACCATATAAATATTTTCAGTAATCAGTACGCTTGTGTTAGATATAATGCGAAATATCCCATCGTGATGTCATCATAACGCGAACCCCTGAATAAGTTTCGCTTACAAAAACCCAAATGCAAACACTAAGTCTAACGTATGTGACGTCGAGGCGAAAGTCAATCCGGAAAATTGTAACTATATATATCAAATGACTCATTTATTTCACTTATAATGTTTATGTCTTCCGGGAAGGCTGTTACTCGCAATAGTTTCGGCGTGTAAATATCGTAATAAAAATATCTCTCGCAGGAAAATCAGCTGGTGGTCATCGGGGATTTCGTGCTCACTAACAATTCTAACCGGGACTACCGTGATTGGCGGTCCAGCGCAAATCATGTATGCAGGATCCGCTTACATCTGGTAAGTTAAATCATTTTCCGTGATTTAGCATCTAAATTATGTAGGGTATTTATTCTAATCCCAATTTGCAAAATTTGAGTTAACATCTCGAATTTAGTATACGAACCGATTTCCAAGATTAAGTAACATCGACCAAAATTAGAATTCACTCTGTGCGGTTTTGGTTGCACAATCGTCGTTGTACTCATGATCGCTTTTACAGACACATGTCAATGTCATGCCCGTAAAGTTACTTCCCACTTCACAAACAGGCCTAAAAGACATCTCACGGATCACGTGAGGGTACCGTATTCAACTTCCATTCCAATTAAACGTACAATTTCGCATTCTGGGAACCTCTAGTCTACGACGTGGTTCCGCGATTGCAACCACGCTTAGGCAGCTTAATGTCTTGTATATGGATTACAGACATTAAAGCAAAAAAACTTCCTGCCGATACCATTCGTGGCATCCCATCAGATTGATAGATGTAGATATGATCTCTGAAAGTTCTATATCATGAGAAATATACAAGGCGATTGCTGGATATATTTACCTGCTAATTTATGGTAGCTAATATCACATATTCTTTTTATTCTTTGCCTATACGATTGTATGTTTTGCGTCGTCATAGTACTGGCGTTGTGTTATTCATAGCTTTGTATAATACTGCAATGGCGTTTTACAGAGTAATGTCCACCCAATACCTTATACTCGGAGGTGGTCAGTAACGAAGTACTACTACTTTTTTGAAGTACTCAAGTAGTTTCCCGCTACTTGGGTACTTACTCAAGTAGATCTAATTTCCCGCTGCTTCTACTTCTACTTCGTAATATTTTGTGATCCATACTTACTTACTTTATATGGCCCATCATAACGTTTGAATCTGATGTTTCGCAATCTAGCATTTACTTATCCTATCGTGATCTAGCAATTCATGGCGTGTCCTAATCTGAAAAAGTGAAATCTGACTTTTTCTTAGATTTTAAGCTCTTTTAGCATACCACCTTTGAAACTTTCTGGACTAACGACATGAAATACATTTTCCGCTTTTAGAAGTAGTATTTATATTTCTCTTTCAATTCCCAGTATCATACTTTGAGTTTTAACTAGTTTCATTTCTTTTGTCTGGAGAACATACATGTTGAAGTATAATAGCAAGTGTAGTATTGCCTTTAATTTCCGGAAATAAAGCTACACAATATGGCATTTTTACGATCCACCATATTTTTTTATTAATGTTTACTAATCGTGCAAAGTGTTTACACCTTATCCTATACAACATCTCCGTATTGATCTCCGACTAAACGACGGGCCTTAAAATATGAGGGAGGGCGCCATTCCATAATGTTTTCTAAAACGGGCTGTTCGAGTAAACAGAGGACTAGTGTCGCATTTCCATATCAATACTATCATTTTCATCCCATGATGTAGAGACGAATGTTCATGCTGTCGAGAATCGATACCTCCTGGTATGCATCAATTTAAATCAAGCTCTTCACCTTTCGCATAGCTCAATTTGCAGCTTTTGAAAATCCATGCGAATAAATTACGATCGTTTTCCCAACTACTTACTTGAGTAGATTTAAAGTCAGTCAATTCTACTCCTACTTAAGTAGTTTTAGGTTGCTTATGGAAGAAGTACTTCTACTCGTACTTGAGTAGATTTTTTCATCACTACTTCTACTTCTACTAGTTGAGTAGCTTTCTTGACTACTTTGCCCACCTCTGCTTATAGTACTTATGAAAGATGCGAGATCAGATTGACCGAGCACCGAGACAGGCGGTTAGGGCCGACGATGTAACGAATCCTGCCTTGTTCTCGGAAGTATCATTTATCATTAGATTTCAACGAATACACTGTAAATTGCATTTCTGCTGCATATCTCAACTTAATGTGCTTTCATAGGACCATGTTGGGGCTAACTGTGGGGAACGTGATTGCTGCTGAAGTGTTTTTACCTGTATACTACAAAAATGAAATGTCAGGACCCAATGAGGTTTGTCCTTCTTTTGCAGTTTGATTTCGTTTATCAGACCAGCATGTTCCAAGCAGCATCGGGCAACGAGAGTTTATCTTATGATTCATATCTTGGCGGGTTTCATTTATTACGTGAGCGGTTCAAGCTGCGGGCATTGGACTACTCGGCGCTGGTCATTTCGGTGCCTGGACAGTGGACATATCAATGTCAAACGTTTTGGCCAATATGCGTTGATTATTTTATTCCAAGATTTTATCGCCGCCAATGAATTTTGCNTGCGCACACACCGCACGGAGTCGCATGGCCGCATGTTTTCCGAAATGTTATGTATGGGTCGTGTCTCCTAGCGTGAAAATGCCCAGCGCCAAAATGCCGGTTCATATATAGTAGTCGCATTTCCGCAGGCTGCACATTGCAAACTCCTAGACTAAAGCATCCAAACTGTTTCATACGATATTGCCGGTCGGACTCATTTCTGGCATATTTTTTTTTATATATATATATTGAGGTTACCCACATTACAATCAATAAATAAGGTCCTAGTCAATCGTGCGTAAAATGTTTTCAAGATCGATAAAATCTGCCCCAAACGACACTATTTTATGTTGATTTACGAAACGAAGTTGGGTCGCCTACGATCTTAGTACATTTTAAAAATTTCTGTTTCACTATTTACAAAAACAGATATAATAAGTCGTGTGCGTCAAATCCTTTAGCGGGCCATGAAAAATCATCTCGTTGTCGACCCCTGTTCTGCTATATTTACCTTAAAATTGTATTACGGAGATAATCGGTCAGATGTCGCGATATGGTCGAAACGCCATAAATATTAAAGAACAACAAAACCCCGCTATGTTGGAAATCCAGGCAAAATTTCATAGTCTCGTTGTATGACTTGTTTAGTAATTGGCTATGTTTCATCTATCCAATGGACAAAATAGCACAAGTCATTATTATTATGCGTGGAACGCGCGTGACAACGCATTCGCTATATCACAGGTTTGAGCAACAATTAGGCAATTTCCCGAGAAAATATAAACAAGGATAGAAATCATTTTATATGTCATATATATGTCAGCAATTCAAAATTCATGCAATCATAATTGAGTTGTCAAAAATTTCCAGTATTATGGAGTCAAATTTGGAAAACACGCTCGTTATCTGGCGATCGCGATATACATTCTACAAACCATAGCTTATAACGGAGTTATGATTTATGCTCCTGCTGTCGCGCTAAGCGCAGGTAAAACAAAATGTCATACCGATCAATATGCACATTCCTTTAACCACAATATTATTTCGTTTACAGTGTCAGATCTCTCGGAGATGACGGCCGCACTGTCAATTGGGATCGTGTGCACTGTCTACACGAGTTTGGTAGTTGATTTACTAAATTTAACAAGATCTAGTTGGCTGATTTCTTGAAGAAGTCTATATTAACGAGCAACAGTTGAACTGGTTCAAGAAAACCGGCAATTGATGCGTAAAGAGGCTATGTTCCGATTGTGAAAAAAATCTAATATTGACAAGATATGAGAACTCATATTTCGGACATTGAGTTCACTTAAAGCCAGGTTTCCAGGTCCCTTGATACTCATAAATAACTGCATTGTATGTTTCCTTTTGTTGAGGACAGGACATTCAAAGCAGGAAAAAATTGGGCCGTTAGCGGCCTCACATCATAAATGAGATTTTATGTAAGTAGCCTACCTGTATGATGCATCGCCATAGCAACGGGCGCATGGTTTGGTGTAGCCTATTCAATACACATGCTGCATCTTATTCAGTTCGGTGTATCAAGGAATTCATCATTTTTATACAAATAGCACGGTAATAGCAGACATATACACACTAATGAGAATAAATTGAAGATAATTAACATAAAAGGACAACCAATGAAAATGAAGTGATAGGTGTTGGCAGGCGAAATAGGCATGCGTAGTATATTGGTCCGTTGAACTCAAACGCGGGTAGTATTCATATAGACCAGTGGTTCTTAACCTTTTTTCCTCCAGCGCCCCCTTTAAAAAATGATCGTGCTCCAGCGCCCCCCACCTCATATTGTAAGGACTGCAATAAAGACAATGGGAGAGGAGAAGGGTCATAACAACACTTCGTCAGCCCTCCTAAAAAACGATTGTCTTGGGCACTCATAGCGTGATAAAACAAACTCGTGAGGGCTTCGCCCCCAAGAACCTGGTCGCGTGATTTCGATGGTCAGCAAAGTTTATGTGGCCTGTTCGCCGAAGGAGCTGAATTTTTTTATGATGCATGAATGAAATAGGTTGTAATTGCATATATATGTCACTATAAACTTTTTTTCCTCTCAGCCAACACAATCAGATTTACCAGTACCGCTGAGTGAGCTGTTGTATTGGAAAATGAAGGCCACGTAATGAATAATTGAGCATATTCGGGTGTGCCCGTTGGTACAATAAATCGTTACATGTTACTTTGTTACCTCTTGTCCGCTATATAATCAAAAGATATTAAAACGCATATACGTATTAAACTAAAGTAAGCACACCATTCAAAATTGGTATTTCGTCACTGAAAAATAATTTTTTGTGATGGATGTTATTTGTCCTGTGGGGTGCAGATTGCGACGACATGATAATTTGGCACGAGCTATTTAATCACCTATGGACGATTAGACTTATATACATCGGAGTTTACGCTCAACATAAGGGCAATCCTCTTCGGCTGAAGTTTTCTCCCTGACCATCTTTTTGACACACTCCTCGGAGTCCCATATTCACCGGAACTTAATACGTCTTCGTGCATCGTGGCGTGGTGATGGCCGACGCTAAAATGCCTATTTCTATTTTCTATAACTATGCGTATTCTTCCGTGGGGAAGTCGTCATAACATGATGTTTCAGTTATGTTCATTTACCGAAATAACTTAGGGCACTCTTCGAGCTAACCGATTGGGGGTTTGGGTTTAAAGCAGTTTCGATCTTGGTAAGAGGTCAAAGCTCAGTCGGTATTTTTGGGACTTTGGTATTGGAAATAATTAATCGCGCTCGAGGACCATTCGACTATATTAAACCATATAATATNTNGTGTGTGGTATACTCAGGGTCAAACCAAGGTTGTTGTTATAACAACAATCGGGTACGGTATCATACCCTGTGGTTCGGACCCTCCCGAAATCACATCGACGATTAGCAATACGGGGAAATTAATATAGTATTGGATTTTCTCTTAGTGGTTTGTGTAACTATATAAGTGAGTCAACTGAGAATGGTATTCAAATATCTGCTCTCATTGAATTTAGTACTGTACCCAGTTATTTATTTCAACTTGAATGTATTCCAAACAAAGCAACTCATATTATATAACGTTCATGTGAGGTTGTGAACCACAGCACGAGATATAGTATCATCCTTTATGATACGACGAAGAAATATTCTGACGATTTAATTTTGTAGCTCTCAAATACAAGTGTATTTAGTTATTCAGTTTGTGCACAAAGCTTCAAAACTTATTTTATGTACAAGGGGCTCTGACTCGCAATCAAAGGAGATATACAGTGTCTCCTTCTTCGATTTTCACACTCTGTGCGCCGCGGGATATAATACTCAATTCGAAACATTTTGTTGAAAATAACCCTAGCAAGCGTGACGGCAGTGTTCTAAATAACGGGAAATTGGCGATCTTAAAGTACGCGCAATTCGTTTTATATGAATTATAATAACACATTACATTTATGAAAACATATGCAGCAAACATCGTCGCGCATCGCGACCGAAAATTTCGGGATTTGACATGTTTTGTGTAATGTTAATTTGTTCTGAATACTCGTTAAGGATATGTCCTACTACCACATCATCTACTGCGAAGCCATATTTCATCAGCGCCCCTTTATCGCCCCCCATATCGCCCCCTGAGCGTTTCCGCCCCCTTCAAAATCGCAAGCGCCCCTTGGGGTCGCTGGAGGCAAGGTTAAGAACCGCTGATATAGACAATGAGGTAAGTAAGAATTTTGTTCCTCTGAGTCGG
>ATSW01010243.1:0-31333 GCA_000444245.1 Botryllus schlosseri
AAAGAGAATAGAACCATACTAGAAATAGTTTATAGCATGTTTTTAAATCACTCCTTTAAATTTTGACGCAATATTTGATAAAAGTTGCAGTAAAAATTGGTTTGAAAAATACAGAAAAGTTGCAAAAAGTTGCACTGTAAAATCCCCCAAACAGCTTAAAACAAGTAAAAAAAGTTGCAAAAGCTGCAAAAACTTGCCCTGGTAATCATCTTTTCGCACTGACGCATTGCTCAAAGTTTAAATATGGAACACATTTACCGTTGTACCCGTTAATAACCATATATACCTTCGGAATAGTCTTGTAGTTTATTCCATCTTTACTATGCTTAATCTGGAATGTTGTCACCCACATTTTCGTGCCATATCGACTCGCTCCTTGAGTCAGGATTCCAGTCACAGCTGCAGGCTGTTCAAGGTCTACCTGATATGCAGATGACATCGTTAATCATGCGTCAGTCCCAAACGTTTCTATTTCGTAATCGTCAGCAAATCATTTGCGACTATTCACAGATTTAGACTATAATACCGTGACAACATTAATCTTACCTCTAACCATTGATGTCTGCCGTTAATTTTCGGGATCCACGCGTTCACCAGATCGGTGTTGTGCAATCGCGCAATCGAAGCACTCCATTTTGAATTCGAGACCAAGGGGAAGCGTGAGTGGAACTCGGATGATGCGTACAGTTGTGAATGATGAATCGTTCCATTCTGCACCCCCAAGGGGTTTGAGCATCTCCTCGTGGAATCTCCTGAGAGTAAAAAAATCCACGATACAATTAACGAGGAGTTGCAAGGGCTTTCAAACATATACGTTTACGCATACGTAAATGTCGAGCCAACAACCAGAGTTGGATAAGTCCTGAATGACTAAGAATTATAACGAAAATAAAGTTCAGCTCATATCAAATCGCAGGGTCGTAACCAAGTCACACGGTTCCGAATTGCAAGTCAATCTCACTTTTATAGTTTTGACTGTAGTCAAGTCGAGTCATTTTCAATTCACTGTACCGAGTTAAGTCCGAGCCCAAGTCGGTGAGCAGAGGGTCGAGTCTGAGTCATAGTGTTGCGACTCGTGTCCAATTCATTTTGTTCACTGCTCAGTTTCGAGTTCATACGATGTTTTACCCACATTTAAACACTCAGCCTGGGTGATATCGAATACCTCGCATTCATAATAATGTACTAATTTTACTCACATCGGCACATATAGGCTAGATAAATGCATACCCCGAAAGCAGTAGGCGTGCCACTGGTTGTTGCCCCAATTACAGCGATGAAGACCCGCACGTCCTCCGCATTCAGGTTTGGCGTGAGTCATGGGGTAGTGAGCTGTCTTGTCTAGAGTCCACCCACACCGACACATTGAATAACCACTGAAAAATACGCGACACCGAATGAACTTAATTGTTTCTACTAGTAAAATGCATCCGGACCGACTGTGCGGTATATATATTACTAAACTGTTTAGTATCCTTCTGCAGAATCAAATTATAAGTCTGACGGATATAGCCTTATCGAAGTATCATGCCTGCTACCATCTTTAGTCAAATATTACTCAGTCCTCTTATTTTCGCGATTTTGAAACGGTATGAATATTAAGGATGTTAAAAAAACATTTTTTCTCAAATTTCATCGGCTTGGTTGTCAAATCGTCAGGTTACCTAAATAAACGTAGCACACCAAATTTGACTGAATTCCAACCAGTAGGAGCCGAGGTCGGTGAAATCGAAATTTCGGTTATTTTTGAAATATAATAGTATTTACGGTGACCAATTTCGTCACACGGCCATGACGTGATGTCTTTTCCATTTGTTTTGATCTTGACAAGGGCCTATGGTGGAGTTTGGATGAAGACATCGCCTGTAAACGAAAAAAAGTTATGACACAAATTTGCTGGAAATGCTGAAAAATTGGTGTGCAACGTTGTCTTAGGTAACCTGACGATTTGACAACCAAGCCGATGAAATTTGAAAAAAAGTTTTTTTAACACCCCTAATGAATATGAACTCGCTGGAACGAAAAATTGTGGTTCGTAATAAGCCCGTTATAGGCCTGTAGTGACTGCGTACTGCATTTTCCTTTCTAACATTCTAGACACGGCCCTCTTTATGATAGTGAAAACTTTCGCGCCCCCCTTATCGTCAAATCACAAAACAATCCAATGCAGGGAGGGTTATGACTGTTGATGAGAGAATTCTAAAATATGAAAATCAGACTATAAACAGAGCAAAAACTAGGAATTGGAGGAAAATCGTGAAGACCGCGAAAAAAATGCAGTTGGCCTCAGCTTCGCGCTCCTCTTCAGATGCTTTCACGCACCCCAGTTTTAATACCACTGATCTATGATATGGTATTGATAAATGTGATAATCTATAGTTAGGCCTATACATGTAAAAAGGGTTGCATTTAAAACAAACAGTGCTTTAAAACACTTTGTTTAAAACATGTTTAAACAAAGGTCTTTAAAAAATTATTTTTTTTTTAAGATGTAAAATTATGCCATAATTGTGTAAATACTTTCCAAAAACATTTGTATTAGCCTACGGACAATTACCACCCGATATAGCCGACATATATCGATATGGGATGGTTAAAACCCTCAAACTATAGTCGGTTCAACATTGATAGTAGAGATATTTCGTCAACGGAGCTATATTTACCCTACATTTTTCAATGCCAATGTCAATACACTATGACGTCACAACATATCATGACATCATGGCTTAAAAACAGCTATAAAAACATGTCTTAAATTAGGGCCTTGTTTTAAACATGTTTGTTTTAAATTGATTTTTTTAAATGCAACGTTACATGTAAATAATCGTGTCTCTTGTTGTGTGACGTAACATTATACACAACATGAATCTTAATTTATGCCATCTCGAACAGATATCTTGCCTTGTTTCAACTATGTACTTACGCCCTTCTGAGTTCCTCCAATTCGTCTTTGGTAGCGAGGTGGGCTCCAAGGCTCGCGCAATGGTCAAATGCCTGTGTATAATCCATTACACGTTTGGTTTCAGAGATGAAGACTAAAATATATGCATAAAGGTAAATTGCGCTGAAGCTATAATTGCGGGAAGATCGACGGGACAGGTATAGTCTAGTCACGTACTCCCAAACACCGGATCATGGCCTAATTATGATTGGCAATCGTATTTCCGGCTCACGTATCTATAACTGACGAAATGGTCGTGTGTGTACTATTGGCCTACGGGTCATGGCTTTTCGGGATCCTTCTCCTGCTCCAATCCTGTTTGGCCAAACCTTGCGATGCGATGTAATGAACAAGTATGCGAGGAATATTTCGATATGACCAACTGAGGTCTGTCTGTATCCACGGGCACGGTAATTCTAGTATTCCTAGTAATATTTCCCGATGTAATAGGATCTTAATTTTGATATTTCGACAGCAATTTTCTTGAATATTGATGCATCCTCGCTCTTTCCATCAGTTCTTTGTCGGGTCTTCTCTGGGCCGTAAGAACAGCGACACACGAGTGGAGCTCAGATATAGGTCAACACGCGCTGTAGCCGAGACTAGAACCGCAGTCGTATTATATTATTATAGCCAATTGCTCCAACTGACTGGCTATTACGTGTCTTGTGGTATATTCCGTAACTACATATGATACCCTCGACATATGGAATGGAATGAAGGAAAACAACACCGGAAAACTCACTTTCATATCCGAGGACACAACTAGTCAATGCAAGAAGAAATCCAGATCGAATGAAATCCATGGTTCAACAATGAACGAATAGATTCTGTATCAAGTACTCGATCTGTTTGTTAGTACAACACCTAATAGAAGTTTCAATGTGTTAAATGCTGGACTCACTCAATATATTGGTTACTGGCTCTTTGCCGAGTTTAAATCCCTCAGGACTGTACAGTGTACAACACATAAGCCTACGACAATTACCAGTAGTCTATTTTCCACTATATGGTGGTCCACCGGTAACCGTTTACTGAAAACTAACACTCTTGTCGGTTTATTTGGTGGCTGGGATCATGTTACGCTAATAAACGTCTTGACATTGGTTAACTTTCCATCCAGGCCTCCACATAAACCTAAACCCGAAGTCAACCTAAGTCTTAAGCGAACTCACCACCCGCTTCACCATTACATGCAGGACACCTGCCGCCATCATCTGAGTTGCTTCCCCAATCAGCAAGATCTGCCGTATAGGCCCGTGACCATCGGCCTTATACATTTAAATACATTGGGACATCGGATGTGAATTACTTCCTATCGCTGGAAGAAATATTGATGCAAAAGAACATTCTTCAGCAAAGAGAAAATTCGAAAATGATTGCGTGCATGTTTTCGTGACGAATTCTTGAACCAAAAGAATATGATAAATCACGTATCCGATCAAGATTAAAGCAGTGCACAATGCACATAGTAATGCATGGCATGGAAAGGGAAATTCCATATTCTACTCTCCTCACTAGTTCCGTGCCACACTTACAATTTCCATACGATACTTTACGCATTTTCCGTACTTACACATATGTCCAATATTTCAGATTCAATTTTAGTTTTGATGTGTGGAAATTCGTCTGTGTGTAGGCCTACACCAGACCTGGGCAAAGTGCGGGCCCGCGAAGCTATTCTGTGCGGCCCGCGAAAGTTTGCTGGGAATTCAAAATATAATACTTGCTTTTTGAATGAATAAAACCATAGGCTGTATCAACTGAACAGGAAATTTGTTTACTTTGAAGCCTGTTCATTAATATGCCACGATTACGCTGCCTGTACGTAGGCCTACCTCGCGTGCGTAATCCAGATTCAAAATAAAGTGCAGTAGTTCCCAACCTTTTCCGACTTATCGCCGTATTATCAAGCTCAACACAAATTTTCGCCCCCCCCCCTTACTTACGGACCCAACAAATGAGGCATATGAACGGGCGATTTTTTCACCAAAGTCTGATCGCCGGTGAATTGACTAAAAAAGAAAGGTCATTTTTCTCGTCAACTTTCGAATTATATGCAGAATTAGCCGTCTTCATTTACATTTTGGCCGTCATAATTAAATCTATCTCACTGGACGTTCTAACATTTTCGCCCTGTCGCCCCCTTTGGTATTTTCACCCCCTCGTTTCTCAAAATCGCCCGCGTTAAGAACCACTGGTTTAGAGAACTTAATATTTGTATACTGGAGTCAGGGGTGAACCAGTCCTTGTAGTTTTTGCAAAGAATATCGCCGAGATTGTATAAGGATTTTAATTGAAATCGGTCTTATGACGGAAACACGAAACACTCGGTTCAGGAAGGGCGAATTTCAGATAACTGCAAGCTTCGCTCAACATCAAGGCTACTTACTTTACACATTGCTCGGAATGCAGCGACCAATACAATAAGCTTTGTAATATCGATATGCATTTCAGTGCTGTGGTTCTCGAACTGGGGGCGTGAAAGCATCTAGAGGCGCGAAGCCGAAGTTTACTGAAAATGTTTTTCGCGCTTTGCGCGATTTAATCCCAGCGCATGGTTGTTGCCCGACCTTGTCCGACTTTGATATTTCAGAATTCTATCATCAACAGTTATAACCTTCCATACCATCAAACTATCCGTTGGGTTTGCTAGCATTCTGGTTGCGCTTTTTAATATTTTGTGATATCATGATAAGGGGGTGCGAAATTTCTCACTATCATAAATGGAGGCGTGCTTAAAGAAGTTTTAGAACCACTGTTTTAGAGTCTTAATAGAAGAACCAGAATAGGGGTTTCAAGAGACTAAAAAATGTATCATCAGGCTTAATATTGTTTCGAATCATGACGGCAAATAGATATACCCTCACTTTCTCATTACCTAACATCAACACATTGACTCTCATTACCTATAACATCAACACATTCACTGAGCAGCATTTATTAACAATGTAATTTAGAAATAAAATCAGAATACGCCGGGGAATATAGCTAGAATTTTTCACTTGGCCGCCAGCGTATTTTCTACTTCTCATTTGGCCCGCGGAGGAAAATAATTGCCCACCCCTGGTGTACACTGTACAGCATTCTAATTATTTTGTGTGTCATGATCCATATAAACAGCCCTGGTGCATACATTCCATCATCAGTGTCGTTATGTCATGTGCCAGCCATTTTGTGCGGATAATGTACATGAAGCAAGTAACGGTACACGACAATGTAAAATTATCCTGTGGTTGTATTGAACCGTAGAAAACGCTGCAAATTCTCTCGCGTACCCTGGTTTGAGAACCCCTGAACTAGGACAACTCCCGCTTGCAAAATCATATTCTGATTTCGCACCGAACAGCATCACTATATTTTCCTTATAAACGCATGTATTTATCGGATGTTTTAGCCTATATCACGAAGCAGTCAGGTACGTTAGTAGGCCTATTATGACACGTGAAAGTTGAGTAGATGACGAACGGGTCATCACCTCTCCCTTTGGTAGGCCTACATGAGTCACGACAAAAAAACGCAAATTCAGAACAGGATGACTAAGCGTCTTCAGGCTCGAATTCCAGAAACGGATCTCCGCCCGTGGTCGCCGTCTCCGTATCGTCGCCGTACAGACCGGACTCGTAGGTTTTCAGGTCGCACCCGAGCAGCTCCAGTCGCAGAGCGACACGGTTGTGGAAGGCTCTCGGGTGAAGTCGAATGTACCGGGCGAGTACAGCTTCGGGAAACATGTTTCTTTTTAGCCCGTTGTTGTTCACGTTTCCGGAGAATACCTTGGGCGATGAAATTTGATATTAATTTATAGAAGATAGGTACAAAATTTCAGTATACAATTGAATAATATATTCATGTTCAAATAAACTCAGATAATTTCCGCTAACCTAACATTCGTCAGCAACTAGTAAAGAATTGAAATAAGAACATTGAACATTGTATTTCAAAATAGTTGCTGACGATATTTGGGTTTATTTCAATATGAATATATTATTGAATTAATTTTACAAATGAACACAGTGAGTAAGGAAGCCGTAGTGCTATGAACAAGGATATACAATCCTGCTCTGGTCTGGACAAGGACTTTTCTCGTCTTGTGAATATGATAACGTTCGTTGTGTATTTCTGATCTATACGCCCTCACCTTCGGAATAGTTTTGTAGTTGTGTCCATCTTTGCTGTACTTGATGGTGAACGAGGTGATCCACATTTTCTTGCCGAATCGGCTGGCACCTTGCGTCAGAACACCCGTCACAGCAGTGGGGTTTTCCAGATCGACCTGTATACATACCGTACGATTAATATCCGTGTCATCGATCAGCGACAGCGTCAATTCCAGTAGAACATTGCACAGAGTACTTGTATGGTATATTAGCCTAAAACAGGGGTGGCCAGCCTTTTTGCCATTCAAGGCCGCATTTCGACTACTCATGTAGCCTACGGCCGCATTCCAGGGCTGTACGTCAAATACACATGCAAAAGTGTCCGTGTCCATTTCCGGTGGACACCGGAGTAATATTTTAATGACATAGGCCCAATATACGCACCGAAATCGTGAGTGGTCAACGGTTATGTCATGGGTAGCTCATATTCGCGCCAAGCGCGAAAATTTTTGTCAGATTCACTAAGGAATTTCGTCATTTATATTATTAGTTTTGCTATCACACATTTATCCTTTCTCAGCCCATGTGATCAGATTTGCCGGCAGAGTTGATGGAGGGAGGGGTGTTTTCGAAAATTTAGGGCAATTTATACATGATGATGTATTTTCGCTTGGGCCAATTGTTATTAGTCGCTCTGTTGCATGCGTTTATTTCTTGACCTCCCATCAGGATTTTCGGTATAGTGAGGAGCACACGATTCCAAGTTGGTATTTCTATATAAGGCACATCATTTTCCTCTGCTGTTCGCATCTGTACTAGGGATCTGATGACAAAGAGCGCCATACTATGATAAAATGGAAATATGAAGTTACATTGAATCGCGCGCAGCGCGAAGAAAATTTCAAGATTAATTAAAATCTTTCAACAAATCGGGAGTCAATTCCCAAATTCAAACTGCATGTCGACGGCCGCCAATACATACTAATTGAATTACGTGACCACGGCCGCACAAATTTCCTTCTACGGCCGCAGGTTGGCCACTCCTGGCCTAAAACAATGAACATCTGGCTATGCCAATGTTCAATTGAACTCAGTACCGTTTGTTCTCGTTAATTCCATCATTCAGAACAACAGGATGGCGAACGACTAACCACTAATAATTATTATAATTTTCATCTTGGGATAGACGAGGCGTGAAAAACGATTTAGTGGAATCTCTTTCAATCAAATCACCACCACAATCGTTTCCTTGCGATTGAGAAAGTGGCGGCAATAGTCCGAAAAAACGTTCAGATTGAATTTTTCATGTTGTACGATTGTTGCGAAACGGTACCGGTATTTGGTCATGGAATTAGGAATATTCAGAAATTTCTTTGCAAGTTTTGATCGGACATGACAGCGTTAGGACATGGCATGACATTCATTCGAATTTTCATTTGTACATCGAATTGTAGCACCGATAATCCGTCATGTTATATCTAATGAACCAGGCGACACCGGATATCAAAATAGTGCTATTCAATTTAATCCACAAAAAGTGATCTATGGTGTTATGATATGCTTAGACTGCTGAGGCAATTCACTTCGAATTCGACTTGTGAAGGCGCTCGACTACTAGTTATAGTCTTGCAGCTAGAAGCTCGGCGATGTCTGCGTGTTCCTGTCCCATTTTAACTGTGCAGAAGCATGACCAACTAAAGAGTAGACTCTTAATTTACAGACCAAAATGTTGGGCGGGAAACCGTGTGTTAGTTGAACATGGCAGAAGGCATTCGTCCGCCATAGCTCACAGATTCATTGACGTTTCTCGTCTGGATCAAATACCGCCGAAACGCTTTACCTCAATATACTGGTTTCTTCCGTTGTATTTCGGAATCCAGGCATTCACCAAGTCCGCATTATGCAGGCGAGCAATCGAAGCACTCCATTTCGAATTTTGGAAAATCGGAAACCATGAGTGGTACTCGGACGATGCGTACATCTGGGAATAGTGCATATCCCCGCTCTCGATTCCAAGAGGTTTTGTGCAATTTCCTACTGCGTCACCTGAATCAATCATATTATGATGTACTAACTGTCTCTACTAATAGTAGAGTAATATAGATTCTACCAGGTATATTATGAGTGTCCGTGTTAATTCCCTTCCAAATGCTATTTTGTCAAGTCTTGAACTTGTTCCCGTATATTTATTGTTTTTCCATACGATTAGATGCACCCCGTAGTATCTATCAGCTGTTTTACGAAGTTTCATGAGTTTCATCTGACCATTGGACCAGACATTATGATGTCAATGCAGGCTACACATTTGTTTGTTGTTTGCGGTATTCATGGCGTTTGTCGACTTCTGTGGTCATTTACGCTACACCAATTTTACTTTATTTTTATTCCGTAGCTGCCGATTGGTAGCACAGCCCACTTCCAGGCTGTTATAAGACACCACTTACACGGATGAGATGGTGAGGAGGAGCCTAGATATATCTCCAACACTTGTGTAGGAATTCTGAAGTCGTCCTCGGTCGGACTCGAACCCACAACCGATTGGTGTTGTAGCTGTGGATTATACCACTCCGCATGGATTGCACGGTCGCTATTTTGATAATCACGACGCGAAAAGGTAATCTATTCTGTTGCATATATATTTCCGCTGGCGTGTAGCGAGTGTAAAAATTATGTATTAAATGTCTATTCCACACGTCTTTTTTTCTACATCAGTGTTTGGCTATGTCAGCATTTAAGAAAAATTGAAGATCATCAGATAGTGGACGGGACTTCTTGGCAATAAAATTAGCGGTAAAATGTTGGAACTTTACTTCATACTATGGTTTTCATATATACGGCAGATACAATTGCAGAGGCGGTCAGTAACGAAGTACTTCTACTTTTTCGAAGTACTCTAGTAGTTTTTCACTACTTGTCGTACTCAAGTAAATCTCATTATCGCTACTTCTACTTCGTAATATTTTCTACTTACTTACTTTTTGGTATTTTCAGTTTGTCAAGTAGAAGTACTATAATCCTCCAATTCGGAAGTCAAAGAGTATTTAATCATAGAGTATTTAATTTTCATAAAAGTTAAGTAAAGCCCAGAATTTTCATCGCGTTTCGCGCAAAGTAGATATGGAGTGACAAGTATGTTTTCACGAAAGCATTGGTGAATATAGGCTACAATTTAGGCAGCGGTAACGTGGCTCCCTTTACTCACACCGCATTGCCTCCCAAAGGAAATTGTTCAGAGTAAATATGGTCCATCATAACGTTTGAAACTAGTGGTTTCACAATCTAGCATATGCCAATGATATCGTAATCTAGCAGCCCAGCATGGCGTGTCCTAATCTGGAGAACTGGTCTCTGACTTTTTGAGCGTGATACCTGTTTTAGCAGCCAACTGTTGCAGCTATCTGGACAAGAGACATATAACACATTTTCCGATTTTCAGAAGTATAGTGCTTGTATTTCCCTTTTAATTCGCAGTATCATTAGTTTGAGTTTTGATTAGTTTCAGTTCGTTTGTCTGGATCTACATGGAGAACTTACATGTTGAAGTTTATAATCAAGTGTAGTAATGCCTCCATTTTATGAAATAAAATTACGTTATGATATGGCATTTTTACGATCCGCCATATTTTTTATTAACGTATAATAATCTCGCAAAGTTTTTACACCGTATCCGATACAACTTCCTGGTATTGCTCTTCGACTAAACTATGGGCTTACTAAAATGGGTGAGGGCGCCGCACCATGACGTTTTCCAAAACGTGTTCGCGTAAACTTAAAGATTAGCGTGCATAGCGATACTATCATTTGCATCCCATAATGCGGACGAATGCTTATGTTCTCGTAAATTGATACCTCATGTGATGCATCAATATGAATCAAGCTCGCTGCACCTTCCGTATAGATCAATTTGCAGCTTTTGACAGTCCATGCGAACGTATTATAACCGCTTTCAAAGCTACTTACTTACTTGAGTATATTTCAAGCCAGGAAATTCTACTTCAACTTCAAGCAGTTTCAGGTTGCTTTGAAAAAGAGTACTTCTACTCGTACTTGAGTAGATTATTGCGTCGCTACTTTTACTTTTACTTGAGTAGCCTTCTTGACTACTTCGACCACCTCTGGACGATTGATTGCTAATCCTATAACATAGAATGCAGTGTATGGAGGAAGGGATGAAATATATGATTTCACAATATGAGTCTGTGTATAAAGCACCAGTCATCTATACCTCTGAAGCAATACGCGTCCCATCTGTCACCCCAGTCGCAGCTATGCATAGCAGCCCTGCCGCCGCATCCCGCGGCGCTGTGAGCCATCGGGAAGTGCGCCGATCGATCCAGAGTCCATCCGCATCTGCACATTGAGTAACTCCTGCAATGTATAAACCGTTTTGTATTGGGCTATTTACGTGTAGAGAAAATACAATGCCGGCCACAAAAATCAAGTTAGATACGATTGCATCTGTGTTGGACAACAAGAAAAGTTTCATATTTTCCAAATTGAATTAGAATTAGATTATAGCTACATAGTTTTGTCCAAATTAGATTGGGAAAGAATCACTGAAGTCGCAAAAACTTGGGAGTTGAATCGACTTCCGGTTTAGGAGGAAATGCAAGAAAAACCAACTTCAGTTCACATACCATCATATTTCTTTTTCATTTTCCTAAGCACGAGAATGGTAAATGTCTGTACACAAAGCTTGGCTCGTTTCGTACCATACAGCTCTCCCGTAGTATTTTCAGAAAAAACAGAATTAGTTTAGAATGAAAATGAGAGAATAGGAACATTTCACAAATTACATTAACAATCAATTACCGGCGTTTCGCTCTAATGTCTAATTAATCCCATTAGACAACTAAACTTATCTACTTGACCTAGTACGCGTCTGGCCGACTATATCATTATGTGCATCATAAAGCTAAAGGACACACCGACGATACCTTAACCACAGTTGATAAAACGCCAATTTAGCGTGAGCGGACATTTTATGACGCCACAGTCATGACTCTACTCACGTCTTCCTGAGCTCCTCCAATTCGTCTAAGGTCGCGAGATGGGCGCCGAGACTAGCGCAGTGTTTGTGGGCATCCCAGTAGCTCATTCTATAAGCTCCGTTGGGACTGGATGAATGGAAAACTGAAAACAGTACAGCACCTTGATTTTGATGGTTCATTTGCAAATATTCGGCATGATTGACAGGAATAGTTAATGGAAATACAGATAACAGTGAGAGTGAAAGTGTTTAGCGCTTAGTCGAGTATTTACGATAACTGTGAACAGCAGGCCCCCAAGGCATACGTCTTATACTAATTTCGAACGCCTTCAACAAGTGTATAAATGCCAAGAATGTAGTTAAAGAACAATATAATAACGTTGCCATATAGCACGGGTCTGATTAGTCACCGCGTATGCAGTATGCATGCAAACTAGAGTTTGGAGTTATTATGATACTTGAGATATGGGCGAGTATATAAAGATTAACAACATAATCCACTCCTTCAGATTCAGAGGTCATGAAACTATATAAGAAACAACTTACTGTCGAAGCTGTAGACGGCAGCAACGCATGTCATGCATAATATCACAATTCGGAAACCTCCCATAATGTCTCTTCAATGCGTAGTGATGTATATATTTATTTTATCAATATCAATATAAATGCTGACAAAATATAGACTGCGAGATAAGGTGAAATAGCATACGTCATGATCATATACGATAATTCCTGCCTCTGCCTCTGCGTACTTACCAGTATTTATCCATGCCACATTCTGTTTATATCTCCCTAAACGCCTGATTACTGTACTGTCAAAGTACCATCCCAATGCCTTAGCTACTAATTCTGCTCAGAACACCCAGTATATAAATCCTTCTTATCGCCACCCTTGCAACATTCTTTGTAACAAAGATACCACCACAAAGAATATGCGTTGCAACAAAACACGGTTCTTTGCGAGAACGTAAACTCAACCAGCAAAGATGTAAGTATACGATTCGTAAAACATTTATCTGGTATTGCATTGCGTTATCAAAACGGTAATCAATCAATCAACAGCCGTAGGAACACTCATCAACTTCAATTTTACATAACCACTACATGTAGCAGATATGCCAACGCACCGCTGGCTTTGTGTCAGATTATATTGCATCGAATTCCCCTACAAATATTCAGATGGGAAGTATTTCTAGGTTATCCAGCAAATTCAGCATTTGCAGAATGACGCATTGGCAGTCGAGACGATGTCCCTTGCAATGTAGCTGTTCGATCGTCGCTTCGATTGAAATACAAATGATTAGAAAATGGAATATTTCCGCTTGAGGCGATGCCTAACTGTAGGGAATTTCGAAAAAAGGTGTTGGTGACGCGTTTGACATTTTCCAGAAAAACAATGTACAGTCGAAGGAAATGTGATTAGGTGATAAAGCAAATATGACTCATTCTCGTGTGTGAATGATGAACTGGTTTGTAGAAAACCTCTTGCATAAGAAATTAATCTCAAGTCGATCAATGTGGGCATTTGTTAGGTGGTTACATACATAGGCCTACCAGCACCAAGGGTATGGCGGTGGCAATGTGACCCGCTCGTGGTTGCAGATGATAAATTATACCTATCAATTTCATTGGTGACGTAGTAGGTTGTTCATCACGATTGTTATTGTGACGTGATGATGACCATGTAAAACAGGTGACTCTCGACCATCAAACATTATAGACCTATTTAAGGGCATTGTCTGTCAAATTATGGAATATACAATATACAAGTATGTATTAACATAATACCAGTAGTATGATGGCAGATGTATTCACGGCTATTCACGACTATGACGAATAGCAACCCCGAAATATTGTCACTCGAATCACCGATCCGAACACGCAATGTCCAGAAGAGTTATTGTGTTTGTTCATTACGCAACAGACCATCGCGATCGCGCAATATAAATTCATGGACGTCTATTGAGTCTTTGTTGGAATGTCTTTAAAGCGCAAAGCTTAGCGTAATCACGAAATATGTAAAGAGTCTTCCATGGCGGACGGATGGCGAAATGACAAAAACTATTCTTGGATATATAGATTGTATGTAGATCAGTACAGATCGCTTTTAACTGTATCTTCGAATTAAGCGAACCATTATACACAGAGCTTCCTGGCTATTATCGCGAATTATAAAGTTACTAAGTACTGTTCCGTTATCTCAATACTCCGTACGCTTAGATCTTTTACCAAAAACCTAACAGTAGCCACAACACTGTGTTATATCTTGTTGCTAACCTACGGACATCAAAATACTGTCAACGGAAGTACGAATGTAGTACAATAAGTAGATCTAGCCAGTTATCGATGTGACCCGTGCTATCTGCACGTTATATGTACAAATAAATTGTGTTTGACCGGCGATTTCGGAGAAAAATGCTTCTGTGTGTCCTTTTTCGGAAGATAATATCGAAACGTCAGTTACCGATAGGTTCAACCCGATTCATTCGTACGCTGTGATCTTTGGACTTTCGCCCACGCCTATAGCCGATGACGTAGGGTAAGCTGTATGCAGCCGATATAACAATAATATACAACAAGTATTTTATCATCATCTCTGCAGGAAATCCGAATATTTCCTACATGGAAAATCAAGACCTACAACTCCATATACATCATTCGTTATCATTTTAAATTTCGTTGTCGAGGGATTTCACCTCCCTTCTTGCAATATAAACTTGCGTAGCCTCAATGTACTCAATAGCCTTGAAGTTTTACAAGCAGCTGCTCGCACTAAAGATCTGACCCTTGATTATCATTATCACGTCTTTAACTACGCTTACTGCGTTGCATAATCAACTCGCAGCCAGAAAATATCTTAGTTGCTTTCCTTCGAACTAAACCCTGCATGTACTCGTACTGTACAATGTACATTGTACACAACTGGAATACTCAACCGACACGTTACGGTATAGAACTAAGCCACACATTTTTCATTTGATTCACATCCCTCCATGCAAATATATTTCCAGCTATAAATTCTTTTGTAAGCAGACGAATTCGTATGTGGAACCAGAAAGCGCTTGCAACGCGGATCTTGCATAACGGACGAGATGTAGCGCCTGCAACTACCGGCTTCAACAATCAGTTCAATCCTGGACGAAAAGTTTCTTCATTTCTGAACGAAAGCCAAAATTAGATTGAATCAGTTCTGACTTTGTCTATTTCTTTACCGTGGTATGACTCAAGCGAGGGAGTCGCGTTTTCTGAGACTTCAAATATAGTTGGGTCAGATCGAGAACAGTGACTATGTACACTTCTACTCTTACAAAGTGATCAAGTATATTTCGGCTACTTGCCCTATTTACTCAAGTGGCTGTATTTTTAGACTGCTCCCACTTCCAGTTGAATAGTTTCTTTAGACAAAACTACTAACATTTTAGTACAATTTGGATTTAATTAAGTAAAAAAGTAAGTTTGGTATAGGTTGGAATCACTTTGATGTGTGAAATCGTCATAAGAACCGCGGGAAATAGTCGTCACAGTAACTGCTGGATATATTTTGATAATTACACCAATCTGTAGCAAACCAACGATACACTGCGAATAGCATGACGCCCTTGACCAGATCTACTTTTCGTAACTACTTAATTTGGTACTACTTTCATTTTCTACTACATTTTCTACTATTTTGACCCCTTCTGTTGAAAGCTACGAATCACACTCGCTTGGTGCAGCACTAAGTTGATAATGCAAAGCATAGGCGACTTGGCGCGGTTGGTATAAGTATAGGACGATATTTGAAACCGAATTTAGACAAGAAACAAGAAACGTTTTCCCGTTGTTATATTATCAAACGCAGGGATATCTAGAATTTCTAGATATCCCTGATCAAACGGATCAACACTTTTCCTGAAACAAACGACGACTATAATAAATCTCAATCTCGAACCTTCGCGTTGCCCGTTGCTTGTGAGTCTGGTCCGCTTTAAATTATTCTTGTGACGGTTACCGACGCATACCGCCACACCGTAAAATGTGGCATTCACTGCCGCCAATACGAAACACTGCATCACCTGTGAACGACATACTTGAACTAAAAAATACTTCCAAATTCAATCACATTATTCCAGATGCTCAACAGCCGCGACAGTAATATTCTTACGTCCATATTATCCGCTGACGGTAAACCAAATCTCGGATGAACATAACATACCAACAACTAGCCTGGACTCTTTGCTGTTAGACCGTAATCTATTAATTATAAATGCAATGAAACCTTACCACGCCGAACGGACTGTAGTTATAGAATATGTAGCCGGCGAGTGGCAGCATAGTAGAAGTGGCCAGGAAAACCCCGATTGAGAAGATGGACATGTACGTGATTGAAACGTTTGTAACTTCCGAGATCCACGAGACGCCTGTTCCAAAGTTTGAATAGGGTTATAGCTTAGGGTTACCATATGGCCTCGTTTTTGGCAATCCATCCTCCTCTACAACTATTACAGTTAGGCTATTGGACTGAGTCAACTGAAAATGCGCATAAGANAANNCGACATAGGTATAATGCGGACGTTCGAGCAGATCATTCGGGAGTCCAATCATAGTGATGACCTTTGTTTTAGCCAACACAGTAAGATTTCCAGCAAATATTTTAAAATCAGCTGTTTTCAATTTCGGTAAACTAACTTTTATGGTTTTTAAAAAAGGATCCTCTTCTGCGGATTCTAAAATAAGGTAACCCTATTATAGCTAGGGTTGCATTTAAAACAAGAGGTGTTTTAAACCAACTGTCATTTAAAAGTTGTTAAATATGCCATAACTGTGTGAATACTTTCGGAAAAACCAGATGTATATGAGCCTTCGATCAGCTGGCACCAGATATAGTCGACGTATACGATATGAATTGGTTGGAATCGTCGAAATCGCCGTCAGTTCAACAGTTATAACACGTAGTTTCAGATCAATGCAACGAAATGGATGTTCTGATGATAATGGACCAGCGACTGTAAAAATTCTACATGACGACTTAGTCGTGGAAAGAAAAAGTAAGCGTCAGTTTTGTAATCTGACAGCTGATTGCAATATACTCACGTGTATATAATATTTGTAAGCTTGAATATCAAATTAACCTCCGCGGAATATCCAACAAAAGAATAATCCTCCACAGAATAACTAGTATCTTTTCACCTGAGGGGAACATCACTGATGTTGTTAGGCCATGCAGAAACGATACCGACCAAGATATCCACACGTGGTTCAACCCGAAAAGGGTCATGACAAGCTACAAACACGTTATACATTGAAGCGAACGCAATATGTCAGGACCATTGTCACTGGTATGCACTTACAGAATCCACAATACTGCCTGCAATGCTAGCGATGATGATCGTTCGTGGTGTGAAAAACTTGGAAACCAATATCCCCAGCAGTCGGCCGACTGCCAGACCAATCCATGTCAACGAATTCGCCAAGGTCGCTTGCGCCACCTACAGGTATCAAAAGTTAGAAACTAACATACGGACGGGGTCTCACAGATCGGAACAGTTTGAATCGAATTTGTATCACAGCTCTCAAGAGATTTCTAGGTGCGGCAGACTTGAGCAACATGAAAATTTTCATCTTTTACAAATTAGATTAGTATTAGAATTAGAATTACTCAGTTTTTTCCCAAGTTAGCTTAGAATTTGAATTACTGAATTCGCAAAAACTTAGACATTGAATCAGGTTCAGCTCGTAGCAAATGATAGTTCATTCTTACGAGCAGGAGAATGCAAAATGTCTGTGCAGCAAGCTTGGCTCGTTTTGTGCTATACAATCCTTCTGTAGCATTTACGGGACAGCCATAAATTAGATCAGAATTCGAATTAGAGCAAAAAAACATTCTGTAAAGTTGTTTTAGAAGTAGATTGCCGGCATGCGAAGATAAAAATGTATATCAAATATCGCTAGACCAGTGGTTCTCAACCTTTTTCGACTCGTCGCCCCCCAATATTTACGCGTCCAAAAAAGTCGACATACATACAGGGTGTTTATTCACTTAACTCCGATCGCTAGTGAATTGACTACAAAAAGGTCATTTTCCGAGTACGTTTCCGCGTCTACTTTCCGTTGAGTTGACCCTGTTTAGTCAATTTTCGCGTCATACGCAGAACAAGCCGTCTTCACGTGCATTTTTGCCCTGTTAATTTGATATATCTCATAGGACGCATTAACATTTCGCCCCATATCGCCCCTTTTAGTATTTTCACCACCTTGTTTCTCAAAATCGCCCACTGGGGGGGGGGTGATACCGCTATCGTTGAGATCTTGGGGGCCACCGCGTTAGACACTAATAGCAGCATCAATATTCCTTTAATCGTTAGGATATACCGTGAACTGTAGACCAGAACAAACTGTGATCGAATAGATGTAGTTGTAGAACACGTTTTCCGTGGCGACGGAACAGAAGAAATATCCTATTGTGGGCAGAAGGATCCAAATCACGTCACATAGCGGCTCTTCAGTGCGTTGTTCGCCATAATAGCTTTCTTCGCGCTTCGATCTGCCAGACATCTTCTCTGGATATCCAGAGATACATGTTGAACGCAGTGTGATATCACAGTTCAGATACAAATATGCGACATATCACGTCATAATTTGTAAAATCCAAAATATCGACGGGAAGTAAAGAGTGTCTTCTTTAATGATACAGCTTGACTTCACTAGGCTAGTTTTTATCTAGTGTGGATGTGCATGATTCTCATCATCATCATTGGTTTATTAGCAATTTTATCAGTTCAACACACCACAAAAAATGCGATACAATGAAAAGAAAGGAAGATGTCGAAGCGACTAGGAGTTGTCTATGGAATCGGACACCCACCTTGGCCTAGGCGATGTAAAGAGGAGGCATGCACACTGAATGAAAGTAAAGAAGAAAGTATAGAAAAAGGAAGCGACAAGAAATAGGGCGTCATGTCATGGGAAGCAAGATCGATAGGTCAGTCGTGGTCGTTCTTATCTACATGATGTAGGTTCTGGGTGTATGATTAAAATAATACTATGTCGTTTCGATACCCTCCTATCTATTCGTTGCATCGCAATCTTGTGACGTCTTGGCCGGATGGAAATTTCAATAAAATGACTAACTATACACTTGGTTTTCCAACAGGTTGTGTACAAGGATATTGTAACCTTTGCAATTCCTGGGCAATTCATGATTTAAAAGCACCGTAGTGCTTACCCTACTTTCGAGCCGTATTACAATATAGTCGGCAAAGAGAAACGCGCACAATTTGACACCAATTGGTATTGAGTCAGTATGTGATGTCTCGCTAGCAGACGGTTTCGTGTCGGCGGTTGATGGATTAGAAATTGAGCGCGAGCATGACTTTGAATACGACCGAAATAGAGTAAAACAACTTGACAATACGAGGGAGTCCAGTTAGATATATATATACTACGGAACTTCTGTCATAATAGCAGAACAAATTCTGGAATTCAAAAATTCTGTGAAGTTGTCTCCGGTGTTTATATTACAATAGATAACAACCTACTTTCAAAGCTGCATTTCGCGAGGATAATGACCAAAGTCCCCATCATTAGCAACCAACATGCGGATATAACGTACGACCATCCGACGGGGTTAAATTCGCGCTGTTGCAGTTAGAAATATGGCAATGATTTAATCAAAATATATTCATTGTATACAAGTAAATCACCTCGTGTTTTAAAATGCTCTCTTGCGTTGCGAGCAGTTTCGACAGCATTGGAGGAGCGGTAGTGTTCGATGCGTCGTCTGCATCATCTCCGCCCGAATGGCAACGAGCGTTTTTCGATCCAGATTCGTATTCATTTGGTGTGAAAGGCTTCACTGATATTATGATGAACATAAGCTTATGTCGCAAACGTGTCGCGGTACATTCGCTATAACCTGTCTCATATACCTTACGAAAATGTCAAACTGAACCATTCTTCGTCGGTCGTTTCGGCAGCAGGGTGAAACCGGGTCATTGGTTTCGGTCTACATGCGGCGATTATTTTCGGCTCAGGAGGTTGTTACGAATGGCTAATACCAGTCGTGTTCCTACCATCGCAATTGTGAAGGCTATGAATTGCTAACATTGTTAACATCTGGATATTCGACCATGCTACAGACTTGTTGAGGGATGTGTCTACGTGACACAATCTTACTCTGATTGAACGGCTAACCCGACTTTGAATATCAAGGGGGCAGTTGTCAAGAACAATAAACAGAACTAAAACTGGACAAGTAAAAAAAAACCTACTACATGTTGGGAATAACTCCGCAGAAATATATAACTACAACCTAATTTGACTCAGTTGCTGATGATGTCTGACACCGAAAACAAATTTTACGCCCAAATAGTGTTTCAGTCACGGCGTAAAGCCGTATGTGGGCCGAAAAGAATGCATCCGATAATATATTGGCTGCTAAATAGCCGTCGCATGTAGGCCAAAACCTACGATCTAGATTCGTATTTGCGCCGAAAAATAAAATCCCAATCGCTGCAACGTATATAGGTTGTAGCTTTCAGAGGATTGACAGAGTTAAAGAACGATCACTTATATATTCTGTTATCACACGAATGAATATTGTCAAAATGTGCCAATTACCTATTAGCGGAGCAAACGTGGCACCGAGTACGAATGTGAAATGAAATAGTTGAATGTGAACGCGTGACTTTACATCTCCCCATATTTGCAGCAGCAAGGCTTGGAAACCTTAATAAAAAACGGAATTTTTAAAACATAATAAACGAGTCACACTCTACACGAATTAGCATATCTTGCTCGCAGATTGGTGGTTTCCGAGGTCAGTTTCGACGACAATGCCATGGATGGATCAATCCACAATAGACTGAAGCCACCTAATAATTTCTCCTCGTCGGTAATCACCCGTTTCCGCAATCAACACCCTTTGTCTTTGCTCAACGCTGAGAGCAAAGTGTTATTAGGCGGATATCGTTATATAGCGCTCGGTAAGTCGGTTAAAAATAGCCGTAAAGTTGCCTTGGGTCAAAAGGAAAGTATGACGTAACCCAAATGCAGTGAGCCGTTCAATCACGCTGTGTCCACATCATATAGGACACTATGGTTATGGTTATATATTAGGTTCGCATGATTTCGTTTGGCTAAGACTGGCTGTTATTTAAAATATCGCAAATTGGCTTTACTTGAAGGTGAACTTGAGCCTGCTGCCAGTATTATTCTGTTTGACTTCAAGTTGTATGCCCTACCATTAGGTACTTTAATGTAGTAGCATACGTGAACGACTTGAAGACACTTAGGCTGTGCAAGCGAAGATAGACACATTAGACACGTCATGCAGGACGATGGGGACATGCACAACGTAGCGATACAGCGTTGAAGTCTTAAAGGACCATGATGTTAACCCATATAAACTTAACCAAAGCCCCTATATGATAGCCAGATGTAAGAAATTGTGTGTGCTTTGACGCCATGTAAATTGAACCCATGAGTCCGTGGTGCCGTTTGCGCTGCAAAAATACGACCTACCTGCGTCAAGATATCCGTACATGATTCCGGCGAAGCCCAGGTCTACGATTAGCACCCACAAAGACGAAATCCAAGGTACCAAGAACATCGTCACGCCAAGGAATGCAACAGCCAGACCTGCGCGGAGATTACCCGTTTTCACCACGGGAAAGCGATTGAAATGTTTTTCTGGGGCCGCCGTACATAGGGGTAAGCGAAGGCAATGGCGCCTTAGTATAGTATTAGTTATGATAATAAAGTATAGGCGTTAAACCGTCGAATTAAACCAAGATTTAAATCTGGCCCGATACTACAATACAAATCATAATTAGTATCGGTATCGACTAAGTATGGAGTACCTAAACCAGTGGTTCCCAACCTGGGGGGGGCGTGAAAGGATATGAAGGGGGGCGCGAAGAAGCGGTCACCTGAAAAAAATTTCGCGCTCTGCGCGATTTGCCTCCAGTTCACGCGTGTTTCTCTATATATAGACCGAATTTCATATTTTTTAATTCTCTCATCAACAGTCATAACCTTCCATGCCATCAAACAATCTGTTGAGGTTGCTAGCATCCCGGTTGGATTTTGTGACATGACGATATTTGGGGCGCGAAATTTTTCACTATCATAAAGGGGGCGTGTCTAAATAAAGGTTGGGAACCACTGAACTAAACCTACGTCTTGCGTACAGTTGTTCAGTAGCTTTTGTTAATACGCCCTAACAAGGCTAGTGTTTCAATGAAAAATATCCTATCCTACAAGGTGAATCATTTTCATAAGGAATGGCTGTATATAGCGGATAAGTCGACAATTTATATCCTCCCGCAAATACCCGGTCAAATTAGGATAATATTCATTGACCCGAGCGCTTTGGAATATAGTGGATCGATCACCTTCGTATTCGCCTGGCATTGAATTCCTTGCTTACATTTTTGATTCGTCGTTTGTTAAAATATTATCATA
Organism: Botryllus schlosseri; assembly: GCA_000444245.1. Taxonomy (NCBI): domain Eukaryota; kingdom Metazoa; phylum Chordata; class Ascidiacea; order Stolidobranchia; family Styelidae; genus Botryllus; species Botryllus schlosseri. Next base: position 22,472 of record ATSW01010243.1, read on the forward strand.
TAACTTACTGCGAAATATCCAGACTAGACCTAGACCCAAGAGCAGCGGTTTTTAAGCGGTGTGCGGCGGAACATTATGGTAGGGATGGTGTGAACGTGAGGTTCACGTTCACGTTCTGTGTGTGAACCTCAGAAATTTAGAGGTTCAAGTTCACAAACGAACCTTGGTAGGCTCTGCACAGCGAACCTTTTTGATATATCACAATTTTTACTTCATTATAGCTTCTTTGATTGAAATTTATTGCATTTAAACTCCGGACCACTATAAGCATGGCGCTGGCAGCATAACAAAATCAACACTAAACGAGCATATGCACCTTGACAATCTCAAAAATTTTACTTGCTTTGTTACAATAGTTTTCTCGAATATTTAGTGACTCTTTGCTGTAAGCTTGACCCGCAACCACACAACATCAAGAGCGAAATAGGCCTGCACTTCAACGAACGATGCTTATTCAACCAATCAATAAAATTGATATCGTTGTCTGATGTAAAAAAAAATCTAGCGGGCGTACGGGGTCCATCTTGATTTCATATGTTTATTGTATCACTGTATAACTTGATAATTGTGATATATCGGTAGCAAGTACACTCAGCTCAATATCAACGTAGCAATACTCAGACGCCGAATACATTGTCTCCGGTCTGGCCTAGACCGTTATAAGGCGTAAGCTTATATTCCCTTGCAGGTCCTCGTCGAAATCGTTGGCAAAGCGAAGGTAGATATTGATTTTATGGGATTACTATATCATTTGATTGCCCCCGCAGTTGATACATTTGGCGACGTTTAAAACGTCAATATGTACTTCAGCATTGTGGCATTATGTGGCCCGAGTCGTCGCTAGGTATCGCGGACACTGTACAGTACATTAATATAGGCTATCACTTCACTGAAATGTAGGTGTGGAATTAGCAATATGACGTCACGTGACATCATGAGGTTCACGTTCGCGTTCACACAGAACCTTTCAAAAAGGTTCATGTCCACTAGAACCTGAACCTTTCAGAGGTTCACACCATCCCTACATTATGGATTCCCTGATCCAGTTTCAGTGTTGCCTGGAGGTCAAGCGACACATTCAACTCATAAATATGATTTTTAATGACACGCCCGTCTTGGCCATCATTTACAAATCGAAACCCCGTCCTTCCGAAATGGCACTTTCCAAGGTGAAGCCTCGCATTTCTGAACGGGTATGTGAAAGGGAAAAGCAGATTAGCAATAAATTTTCATTATATCATTTTTGTTTTGATGCACAGTTCATTTTGTGGACCAATAATCTATGGTAGTGTATCAGATGTGCTCTGGCAGATTTTTGTTTTTATGACACAAACGAAAATTTGGTGTTCCACGCAGGCTTGCCGATTAGCGTAAGTGTCGCGAATGGTAGTTAAGGGTCACGAGAAGAGAATTAAACCATAGATTAGCAATATCACATAACGTCGTGAAATGAACGGACTTCAGTTTGCCATTGTCGATAGATTTCGCTGTTATTGTAACGGCAGAGTCTTAATTCACTCAAATTCACTACTAAAATGAGAGATCTTGGCGTGATGTGAGGGAACTTCATTAAAAACTGACTGCCCAAGTGCCCAGGTCGCAGAAAGTCATGTTCAACTCATTAGAACAGTTAGTCTTGAAATTTAAGATGATAAATAACGATCTGAGACTTAAATGCTATTATCATTCCAATAATTTCGTCGTCTTGCAATAAATATACTATGCAACTGTAAAGTATGCACATGCACATTGCACATGGACAGACCAGGTGTTGATCAGATGAGTAATATATCATATTGATATCTGAGTATATTTACGTCCAAGAGGGACACTCAGAAAGAGACAGTTTTGGCAGCTGTTTGGCAGTTCAAGCAAATTAGTTGGTCATCAGAACAATCGAATTAGTTGGTTATCAGAACATTCGAATATACCGCTCCCTAAAATCCATGATGTGGCAGTTTATTTTCGTACTAAACATGCCTGCCACATTTTAGGAGACAACTGTGATTGTCCCAGGGTTAATCAACCGAAATGTACTTTTAATCTGCTCGGGTCACACGAAATACCAGAGAATCACCCGCAGAGTTGGGGATTGGCATTGGTATTGACGTCGCGCACGCATTGTTTCATAGCAACGCGTCGAGCTGACCACAACATATTTTTGTGCGATTTGCAGTGTTAACCGAGCCAAATTTATTGTATTAACTGTGGGAATTACGGTATCGAGGTCTAAAACTTACTTCTATTACTTGAGGTACAGAGCTTCAATATACAATTAAATAGTGTATTCATATTGAAATCAACCCGAATATTTTCGGCTGACTCTCGTCAGGGGTAATTGTCAGTAACTAGTAGAGAATTGGAAAGTTCATTGCATACCAACAATCGTATCACAGAATATGACGTCACCAGCTTGAAATGAGATCTTAAATAAGAGAGCGTTCAATGTATTATATTTTAAGATGGTACACGAACTCCTTTTGTAGACAAAGCTTGGGCTGATGTATTTTGATAAAGGTCGACTCCAAGTCACACAGATGAAAGTGTGAGCGGCCCTTTCCGATGGCGCGAAATCTGTCGTCTCGATGATTTTTCGCACTTTCATCTGTGTGCCTTTGGAGTCGACCTTTATCAAAATAGAATCAAGTACAGAGCGATCCTATTTTGATTACAGCCATATGACCGTGACTATCTGCGGGCAGACAATGGGAGAACAATCGAATCGTCGCTCCAGTCATACTCTAGTCCAGGGGCTCTCAAACCGCGGGCCGCATGCGGCCGGCAGACCTTTATCTTGCGGCCCGCGACATCTTCCATTATGAACGCATTTACTTCTGGCACAGTATTGTTGCACATTAACTTGATTACTTAGCTCTATCATCGCACCGTCTCTGTGTCGTTTGAATACCCATTCTTTGATGTGTTCTGGTTTCTTGATTATGCTCGAGTTTAGATTTTTTGAATCGGCATTCCTCTGGACTCCAATTCAAGAGAATCCCGCTGCGTAGAACACCTTTAAAGAGTGTTTCACTCACCGCGAATGGTTTGAACAGAAACAAGAAAAAGGAACGGGAAATTAAACGGCGAAAACTGTGTTTGTAACACTGCGTGGAGCAAGCAATTTGCTTTCTCAGATATATATGGAAAACCGATTTGTCATATTTGTCGACGAACAATTGTCGTAACGAAAACTATAAGCTTAAATTGACACAACGAAAGTTTCTTCTGGATTATGCATATCGCCTGATCTTGAAAAAAGCTGCTAACTAGGTGTCAACTCCAGCAATCCATATTTCGAGGCATTGTTAAAATTGCCGACGACGTTACAGACTCGTTGGAATACCGATAAACCAAAGAAATCTGCTAGAGAAGGTGTAATTTCAAAACTTTAACATACTGCGCGAATGTTCGCATGTTTCCGGAACTTAGCAGAAAGGACACAATCACATGACAAATTTCGAAGCTACAGTTGTCTGATGTAACCGTAACAAGAAGAGTAGCAGCAATGTCAGCCGATCTTTTATTGCTGGTTGCCGCGTATACCACATTAGCCTAGCATTGAACGAATCCACCGACTCCACAGACGTTGCGCAGCTAATTATATGGATGCATTTTATTAGAGTGGACATATTTGCAGAGGAAATGCTGGCAAGCCAAACGTGGGAAGGGGGCCAGCGAAAAACATCAGCTTGACAAAAGCTGACTTGTGCAACTATTGCTGACCCCGAAACACCAGACTTTTTTTTCATATCACTGACAGCTCAGCGAGATAATGGCTTCTGTAACGAAAAAGTTACCTCGCCGCTGGAAGATACATATTCACGCAAAAAACTGCAAACTTACAAACCCTGTCCATTATTGCTTTAGAATGCATAAAAATGTACTAAACGCACGTATAGGACTGGTAAATAGGCCACAGCAGTCTAAATTTAATAGTAGCGCACAAATACATGGTTATTATTTTCTGCGACCCGCGACGTCTTTTGCAGTTGAAATGCGGCCTTTTATACATGAGAAGTTGAGAACTCCTGCTCTAGTCTATAATAGCACCAACTTATTTGTTTCATGTGACTGTTTATGATCACAATGAGCAAACAATGGGTCGTCTGCAACTGTAAGCCTATAATGTAGGCTACAAGCTGTAATATGTTAAATGATATTATCACCGACAGTGCAATCGTCTACGATAGAAACAAAATACAGGTTGCCAAACAATTTTACCAAAAAAGTTTAAGTTGTGGCAAACCAACGTGTCGAAGAAAGTCTTTCATTCATTTCCCGATCTCAATGAATCAACTGCAATTACAAAATCATTCAGTGAATCATGGACACATTGTATGGACTTCAGTTTGCGCTGCGACGTCCCTTTCCGGAGCTCGCTGTCAACAACTTTAGATGGCAATAGGTAATCAATTTGGTAGCAATAAAGTAGGCTTACCATATTTTGGAAATCTAAAAAGAGGACACTTTTTCAGAAATTTCAGACTTGCCATACCGGAGAAGAATTCTCAAAAACCGGTGAATTTTTCTCACTTTGTGATCGGTTGACTTAAAAAAAAGGTCATCTTTTCGCTCAGAGCTAAATTCACCGTTTTTCACTCTGTGCTAATTTGCGGCATATCACTCGCAGTTTGCTCTGAATCTGACCTAAATTTGCAAAAAAGAGGACAAAATCTCAAAAAAGAGGACAAAAGGGCGTCCTCCGAGAACACTTTCAAAAAAGTCAAAAAAGAGGACGTATGGTAAGCCTACAATAAAGTGCATAAGTACGACACACGCGCGTTCAAGTCGTCCAACTATCACATGGTAGACAATAAAGATCATCGCTCTATCAAATATTCCGGACCGGATTTGCGGAACAGTATCTCGCCGGCTTTCCGACAGTCATTGAGCATGTCCACATTCAAGTCGAAATACAAACAATCTAAACTAGTTAATCGTCTAGTTTACCGGACCACGACCTGACATATCGATCTCACCACATGCCACCTTTTTGTCACCTGCCCTTTTATATTATATTCTTTTACTTTTCTTTCAGTGTGCATGCCTCCTTTTTACATCGCCTAGGCCAGGTGGGTGTCTTCCTATCTTTCATTGTATCGCAGTCTTGAAGTGTATTGAAATGANAGAAATTGTAGAAATAAATTAAATTGAATAAACTAAGCAATATTCCTGCAGAATAAGAACAGAAAAGACCCACGCAGCCTGAAAATATTTCTTTTGTAAAACAAATTTTTCTTTCCTTGTAAATGCTCCGCGAGCGTTATGTGATTTTTCATGTATGCCATGAGCTGAGAACGCCTGAAAACTACTGTATATTAGCGGGATAGCTTACCTAGCGTTGATAATTGGCCAGATTTCGGATAGAAACGTTTAATGAATCCACACGATACGGCCCCGATCACGATGCCGACAGCGCGACCGATAAACATATAGGAAACGGTCTCAATCGTTGAATCGACATTTGCGGCCAAATAAAGCATAGTGGGTCCAGTGATGCCTTTGAATAAGCCCTGTGATAAACACGATATTTCGCAGTAAAAGCAACCAATTGAAACAATAACACGATATTAAATTACATTCTGTCGGGTCTATGACAAATTGGTCAGGTCATGGTAGGCCCAAGCCTGTAGAGTAGTTGAATCTACCTTTATTGCTAGCTTACTTCTAAGCCCCGGAAGTGTAGGGTGAATGGTGGATTGGTGGGCTTGAGAATAAATCGCTGGATGCCTCGATAGGCTCTTAAATTATAGTGCCGATGCTTTGTACGTGTACTGTAAAAGCGAAGCAATTTCTACTAGATAAATACTAGTCCGCCTCCAAGATTACGTGACCACGACGTGCCACCCCATTTTTGTCGCTTGCTTTTTTATTATACTATCTTCTTTTACCTTTCATTCAGCGCGCATGCTCCCTCTTTACTTCGCCTATGCCAAGGTTTGATTGCAAAGACTACCCTAAGTCGTTTCGACACCTTCGTATCTTTTCATTGTATCGCATTTTTGTGGTGTATTGAACTGATAAAGATTGCTAATAAACCGAACTGAACTGAACCACTGTCGTCAATCTATGCGAGAAAACATACTCACCATTCCAAGTCTAACACCAGACACGGCTAATGTGAGTATCACGACCAAATACCCTTCCATATCTGAAGTTCGACCAAGCTTTATCAAGTCGCTTCGCGACCGAACTGCTGCTCTTTGACAGCGCGAGCCAGGCAGGCGGAGTATAGCCTAAAGGGCTAGCCGCTAGACTGACAGAGCGCGTATAGCGTAGCTGTTTGAACGTAAAGCCTATGCTCATGCGATGCAGCCAGACAGGTCGCGTACGAAGAAGCGTTCTCTCGTTATCGCATTTTTTAACTTATGTGTCGGCGTCGGCGATTCGACTCGCTGCTTCATCCATGCCGATCAGAAGTTAACTATGCGTCACCGATCGTTATGCCTCTCCTGCTATGGCTTCGCCGCTAAAAGTCATTTAGCTCAGGGGGTGCGCGTAGCCTTAATTGCAAACGGCCCGGATATCGTTTACTGAGCTNAAACGCATGCTGAGCGTACCATGACGTAGTCTCTATGGTAGTTGCAGACACATAATTCTCTCCGACTAACTATAAGTTAGTATATAATTGCAACGAGTACCAGCGTACCATAACATAGGCTTTATAGTAGCTGTGGACACACAACTAACTCCGACTAACTTGTAAATTAGTAGGGCAACGAGGACCAGCCAACCATTCAAAATGGGCAAGAACAGAGTGACTTCTCGATCAAATTATATCTGGCTAACCCCTATTACAACCGTCTGTTCCGCAAAGTCACGCAGAGAACTAATCTAGCGATAGAATAATGAATATACACTGAGAATAACAAACTGGTTTTCCCGAAAATGCTGCAAGAGAAGTGAATAGTGCGAAACGAAGCCGGGCTCGGTGCAAAGACATTCGCTCTTCTCATGCATACGTGATTGAACTCTGATTTGATCTGAACCGAACTCGATTTTTGTTGTGATTCTCAGTTTCCCTCTTCTTCTTCGGAATTTCATTCAATTTCCAAGTTTTTGCGAATTCAGTAATTCTAATCAAATTTGGAAAAAGCCGTGCAACTATATAATGTTTACATTTCTATACAGTAACTATTGAAATTCTAATTCCAATCTAATCAGGAAAATCCGAAAATTTTCCAGCTCTGTCGCTAGGACAGTATAGTTCAACGTCTTTCACACCACCGAATGCTTTATATGCGTTACTAAACTAGGGTTGCCATACGTCCGGAATTTCCCGGACATGTCCGAAATTTCACTGAAAAATCTGCGTCCGGGAGGAATTTCTAAAATATGCCAAATGTCCAGAATTTTGAAGACTTGAAGCACGCTCGAAAGTTTTTCGTAAATCAACATAAACAATATTATTTTCAAGCAGATTTATGCTATTTAAAATTGTTTTTCGCGCCGCGCGCGAGTTAATCCAACGTTTAATGATATTAGTGTGGGCATCAGGCACCACCCTCACCAAAAATGCAATCAAAATAAATGTAAATAACCATCATTTACTGAAATAAGTCGGATTGCAATCGCAATTATAAGCTAACGGTATATTCCTAGACTTGTTTAAGGCCGATTGGATGCTTCAAGCACAGACAGTGGTTCCAAATCTTGGGGTCGTTCGTCTTTATCTGGGGATCGCGATGATGTTGGATGTAATCAGCTTCCTATGACCTGAGTAAGTTTGGGCAAGCTGTTTTTTTTTTACTATCAGCTTATGGGGTTTTGAGCTTTGCCACGGGATCTTTTCAAGTGGGAAATGAGATCGCGACCATAAAAGGTTGGAAATCACCGGATGTGCAACCTGCTGGTGCATTTTANAGTAGCCTAATATATGGAAGAATCAATATTATTGACAGAATTCATANATAAAATTTNACNGCCAAATGCATATAGTAAGNGCCNAACAAGTTACATCGACTACCCTATGATGGGCCNAAGATCAGTGCTTTTTCGGGCGGAATGGGGGGAGGGGGGAGCGAGAAAAAATGTTGTTTCGGGCCTGATTAAAACACATNAACAGATAGCCGNACCGACCTCACAANCAGGGCTGTNAAACACAGTCCTGACAGGCTAGACACGGCCCGCCAGATGATTTCATCCGGCCCGTGGAGGAATCTATTGCAGACCCTAGTAAGTAGCAATCACCNGAGCTCACTTTACAGATGGCCCAATTCATGACCTATGTTCCACTCTATTCCTGTATAGTGTATACAGTCGATGGGCAATGCTTTGCTAGTGTGACGTTATATTGACGGTCAATGTGTTGCATCTCATTTTAAAATCCGCTAGTGGGCGCTAAAGAGTGTCCGTAATTTGCTTCACAAAAATATGGTAACCCTATACTAAACTCTTTCGGAACGTCAAACGAAATGTATTCATGACGCAGTCGAAAGAAGGAAACTGACACAACTATTTGTACACCATCAGTTTCGGCCAATAAATATGCTATACGCTGGAACTGATGGACATGCACTATAGAAATTAAACATGGAACGGCAACGACCGATTTTGCAGCTTCGTTCCGCTTCGCCGAGGCTGGAGTGGAGAATTGTTTCGCGTAAGCGACTGTAGGAATTCTGGCAATCCAAAAGCTATCTTTCCGAGCGCAGAAATTATTGAATCTGGTCTTGATCGAAAGCTACTGTTGCACCGATTCCGAAAATATAAATTAAAATAATGATCAGGCACTGATCCACCTACAATCCGTTCTCCAAGTCTGAAATATCGGCATTGTTCGAACAATCGGAGAGTCGCAACGGGTCATTGTTAGGGCCATTGTGTTGCGGTTACCCGATTGTTCAGAACAATGCCGATATT
>KE605853.1:1220-11320 GCA_000444245.1 Botryllus schlosseri
GATAAAGACCAGATGCATCAAATTTGGACGCTTGGATCGCCAGCTCTAGGACTACAAAGTTTGCTGCTTTTAGCCGGCTTTGCAGTACGTTTGTCGGTGCATTGATCCGTGACTCACATCTTGCGCATCTATCCGTGGGTTGGCAATCTACAATAAGATTTCAGATCACGATGCTGCATCGTTAGTTCGTCTGGCTAACCAACCAGACCACTGGATATTATATAACGTCTTATCTGATAAAGCACGGTTTTGTTTTTACTCCTCATCCTAATTCCTACGTCCCTCGATAAAAATAACATTTCTTTAATTATATACTATATACGCAAATCCAACACGTGCATATATTATAATACTTTTTTCAACAACATACTGCATACTGGAATAGTTGGAAAACGTTTTTTCTTTTTAATAATTAACGGGTATTTGCGCATCATGAATGAAACATGAATACTGGAATTGTTGTTAATTACGACGCTACGGTTGTCAAGGAGCACGGTTGAATTTATGAATATTCAATTACATGTTCAACAGCAGCAATTGTAATTGTAATTGTAATGTAATTGAAGCTTGCAAGGAGTAATTGTAATTGTAATTGTAATTTGATATTTTTAGCATGGAGTAATTGTAATTGTAATGTAATTGAAACATGCATGAAAGTAATTGTAATTGTAATTGTAATTGAACTGAAATAATGTAATTGATCCAACTCTGGTATATATATGGAGTAGGGTCTCCGTGGGGTTTCCGCAGAGTTTGCAGCTATTTATGAGTGTGGCGCCTCGTCGGTTTTTCTTCCATCCGGCTTGTTTCTTCCGGAATCCTGTGAAATAGCTTTCGGTTATGATTCTATATGAGATTTCGCGTTCTCTATTGGTAGCATATTGTTTTATATAAGGNTGATATAACCATATTCTCTTCCAGTTTTCCAGTTCTTCATCTTTATGGTCAGTTTTGTCTTTTATGAGTGTTCCGTATATCGCTCTTGGGGGGGTGTCGTACGATTCCTCGAATTCTTGTTGTAGGATGTCGTAGGTTGCTTTTTCGCTTATCCAGCTGTGGGTCGGTCTTGGCCTGTGGGGATAATTGTTGTTATATAAAGAGGCATTGATATTTCTAACCTTAGTCCCCAGACTGTAGATTGCTTCGGCGTGCCATATTTCTGTAGGCTGGTCGATTCTGGCAATTTCTTGCAGTCGTTTTGCCTTTCTTGTTCTTATTGCTGTTTCTATGTCTGGCATCTCTATGCCTCCCATCTCCTTGGGGCGGATTAGCGTGCTTCTGCTCTTCTGTTCGAGAGATTCAGGGCTCCATAGTATGTCGTATACTATTTTTTCGAGTTGCTTTTGGTGATGTTTCTCGATCTGGATAGGAAAATATATATATGTAATTTTACTTACTATATATGCGTTTATAGCTTTTATTTTCCCAATCCAGGTTAGTCTCTGTTTCTTGATGTTGTAAGCGCTTTTCTTCACTTGCCCTACTAGCTTGTCGAAGTTTATGTCGCCAGCGTCCTCGCCATGGTGTATCCCGAGGATTTTGATTCTGGTTTTGGCATATTGGGCGTGCCCGGATCCTTGAAGGAGCTGCTTTGATCGCTCGTTGGTTGGCAGAATTTCTGTTTTATCGGCATTTATGTCTTGACCAGTAACCCTGTATATACTCGAGAATTCATTAAAGACTTCAGTAATTGATTGTGTATTACTCAAGTACAGAGTTATGTCATCGGCAAACTGATCGATTTTGTGATCTATGCCTCCGATTCGCAGGCCTTTGATGTTGTGGTTTTTCTCTATACGCCTTGCTAGTGGGTCCGCACTTATAGCATACAGGGTCATACTAAGGGGACATCCTTGTCTGATGCCCCTTGTATAGTCTATATTGGCTACTTCATAGCCATTGACTTCGATCATGGCTTTTGGATTTTGATATATCGCCTTGATAGCGTTCAGTACTTGTTTCGAGAGCGGTAGCTTATCTAGGATCCCAAATAGCATGCCATGATCTACCTTGTCGAATGCCTTCTTTGCATCTATTGTCATGATGTATCCTTCCGTTTTCTTCTCTGCTTGATACCTTAGGATCGCGGTCACGTTGTTGTGGATTGTGTCCATTTTTCTCCCCGGTATGCCAGCTTTCTGCGACTTGTTTATCGAATTTTCAATCTCCTGTGTCAATCTGTTGTTAAGAATGGTTGCCATTATTTTATAGTCCACATTTAATAGAGAGATAGGTCGCCAGTTTTTTAGTTCACTTTTGCTCTTTCCTTTATGAATTAGTATAATTTTGGCCTGATTCCAGCTTTCGGGTAGTTTCGCGAACATGATTGCATTATTAACAATTTCTGTTAGCCTCCTACCGATTGTTTTCCATAGTGCAAGGTAGAACTCGACCGTGATACCGTCTGGGCCTGGCGATTTCTCTCGATTCATTCCTTTTAGTACTTGCAGTACTTCTTCTCCCCGTATAGGTGTTATCTCTCGTTCTTCTTGCTCTCGAGTTTCGTATGACGAAAGGTAGGCGTTTTGTGCAGCGTGGTTGTTGGTCAGCCGTTTTGTCCAGAGATCTGCATAAAAAGATCGTATCTCATTAGCAATCTTATCTGGATCTTTAGTAGTTGAGCCGTCTTGCAGTTGTATTTGGTTGAGGTCGGTGGTATCTTTCCTCTGTTGGAGTTGCTGCCAGAATTGACGTTGGTTTGGCTTTTCCCCTTCAAAAACATCACATCGCGTTAGCATTTTCAGTATTCCCTTCGATTTCTGGTAGCGTATGTTATTGTCTACATTTTCGTTCTTATTTATGCCATACCTTTTGCTAACGCTTGCGATTTTTGATTTGAGCCTGTCCCACCACTCTTGGATGGATCGGTTCGAGGTTATTCCGGCCTCTTCCGTCCTGACGAGATTATCTATAATATCTTTGTATACTTTATCGTCAAGCAACTGGAAATTGCATTTCCATTTCTTCTTTTGCCATTTTGTTTCTGGCTTTATTATGAGTTTTATAAGGGGGCTGATATGGTCGGCCACGTAGTTGTTTTCGTGGCCTGCATATGTTATATGGTCGATCAGTTCGTTCGTAGCATAGATTCTGTCAATCCTTTTGTTATTTTTTGCTGATTTATGCGTAAATTCTTCTGCATGTTTGCGCTTTCTTCGAAAGGTATCGACGAGTTCATTTTCATTTATTATAGATTCAAGTAGCCTGGTATTGGCTCTGGGTTCGAATTTGGATTTATCTTGAGAGTCTTTTGGACTTATTATCTCGTTAAAATCTCCCCCGATTATCACGGGTGTTGATATCTTAGCTAATTCAGTCTTGATTTGGGCAAAGAATTTGGATCTCTTTTCTCTGGCCTTCACTCTGTTCCCTGATGGGGCATAGATGTTTAGTATAGAGATCTGACATTTGTCTATTTCAATGTCTAGGCGTTGTGCCCTGTTACTTATGATCTTGGTGTGAACGAAAGTTTTACCTTGTATATCTTCTTTGGTCATGATGGCTGTTCCGTCAAATTGTCTGGTTTCGTTGGTGGAGTTGGCGTATATAATATATCCCAAGTTTTTTGCCCATGCTGTGATCTGACTATAGTCCATTTTGTGAGTTTCCTGCACTAAAAGTATGTCCATTTTTGATTTTTTAATATATTCAGCTAGGTCTTCTAGTCTTGATGTTATTCCGTTCACGTTAATGGACGATATCTTCATTGGGGGATGTTGTTGTGGACGTAGAGCTGTCAGTGTCCGAAGAGCTGTCGGTATCGTTTTGACTGCCTTCTCTCTTCTTGCTTCTCTTCTCGACTGGTTTTGGCTCACTATCTGTTGAGCTGTGTGCCCTTTTTGACGTCTCGGAAATTATCGAGTCACCCTCGAAATCGTTTTCCTCTTCTCTTATAGTGCGTATTGGCTGATCGCCTTCTCTTTCCTCGCTGGGGGGGGGGGGAGGTGGTGGGCGTTTCTTGAATTTCTTTTTGTTCGGTATTTAATTTTTCTACAGGCTGTGCAGTTTGCTTCTTTATAGCTGCGTTCTGCTTTGCTGCTGATTTTTCTGTGTCCTTTTTTCTTGGTGGGAGGGGTGGTGCTTTTACAACCTGGTTCCACCAGTCGGTTGTTCTATGCCTGCGTTCTGGCTTTTCCTCTACACTTGGGAGAGTGGTTGTTGCTACAAGTCTGCTGCGTTTTTGTATCACGTTAATAAGGTTGTCCAGCACTGGCTGTTGCTGGTTTGGTTTTGGGGTTTCTTTGTGAGCAGTTTGCTCTTCGCATTCTGTTTCCATATGCCCTTTTGTTCTGCACTTTCTGCAGTAAGGTTCTGCTGGGATCGGGCAGTCCTTTACGAAGTGGCTCGTGGCCTTGCATCTATGACATTTTTTGGTGTACATGTCCTCCGCTGTTTTTACAGGGCATGTATAGCCATCAATAATCAGGTATTTTGGCAGGTATTCCTTATTGAAGTCTTCAACCCAGACGTTGGTGTAGCCGTTGTATATGTTCGTGTTTTTCCGATACACTCTTGTCATGCTTGCAGTTTTGCCGAGTTCATAGCTGTTTACTGTGGCTTCTACGGTTGCCTTTGTGGTTTCCGCTGGTATGCGTCGTATTATTAGATGTGTGGCCGGAAGCCTCGGTAGCTCTATCGAGATGTTTTGAAAGTGCCTGGCTTCTGGGTTCTTCTTTAGTTTTCCGAATATCATATCTCTTATGTTTTTGCCATTTTTGTCATTCCAGAATGTTGCTACCCAGATTCCTCTTCTAATTTCATATAACATTTCCAGGTCTTCGATATGTTCTGAGGTGATTTTGCTGCATTTCAGCTCGTCATATACGGTATCCCAGTCTAGGTTTTCTGGCCCTTTCACAAAAAGTGATCTCGGCCTTGCGTGCTGGTAGTTTCTATCTTTTGGTGGCATTTTGCCTGCTGCCGCTGCATAGTTGCCAGTGTTTGCTGATAGTAAATCCATAGTCTCCGGTTGTATATCCATAGTATTTCGTANTATATCCCCAGTTTTCGGTATATCCNTATTTGCGTTGCAAATATCAAGTTTGGCTATAGTCCGATAGCAGTGGGCGACGCCCTTTTTAACTGCTCTCTTACGCCCTCTCTCGCTCGCGTGGAGANCTTTCGCTCAACTGTTACAGAAAACTTTTCCTCTCCCTGACATGTTGATATCTTTTCGATTTAGCTTCTGGACATGAAAGGAATTAACATTTGATGTTTAGGCCTTTGCCCGCGGCATGTATTATCCCTTGGGATAGACATGGCGTTGGCTAGGGTCTCTTACATTGTAACTGTAGTCTCTTTACTCGCTCTTTTCAGTTCGTTGCCACCCGGGGAGGTCCACAAAGATCTTCCAGGACCTTCCCCAATATTTTTTCTATTTTCCCCTCTTCCTGAGGTTTTCTTCTTGTTCTGAGCCTCTGCTTTATTGAGTTCATTATCTGGACATGAAAGGAATTGTGCACAATGACTAAATATAATCGCGACTTCGGTCACCTCGAAATTTATGCAGAATATAAATACGGAACAATACCCACCATTTGCGGTGGTGGGGAAAACGTTCAAATTATAACAAATAAATGGCGATAAATCACGTACAAAAATGCGATAATAAATAGACATGGGCCAGAGAAGACACGGCCAGCTCGCCCAGGGACAGCGGGACACCAACAAAGCCCAGCAACGTCACGCAGGAGAACCTTCATGACCAGGTTGAAGGTGATGGCCGATAAAGGGCATCCTTGACGGACACCCTTCCCCGCTGGAATGGGGTCAGTCGGACCAGAACTGGTCGCGACTGAAAACACGTTGGACGCGTAAATATCGGCCATCACCTCCACCAGATACTCCGGGGTGCTAAAGTGCCTCAGGACCTCGATCACGGATCCATGCCGAACGGTACCAAATGCATTGCGGATGTCAAGCCAGGCAAGATAAATATCCCGCCTCGACGACTTGGCATTCGCAAGCAAGGAATCAAGCATGAACACGTGCTTGAAGACCCCCTCTCGCGGAACAAACCCCTTTTGCTCCATGGAGATAACATCTCCATCGGATGCCCAGCTCTGAAGACGTCGAGCGATTACGGACGCGTAGATCTTATACAGCGTCCTATAGCTTCTTTGACGAAATATATGTACTATTGCTGTTGAACCGACTATTTTGAGGGTTCCAACCATCCCATCACCATCCCATATCGATTTACGTCGGCTACATCGGGTGGTAATTGCCTGTAGGCTCATATAACATATTTTTTGTAACGTATTGACACAATTATGACATAATTTTACTGCTTAAAAAAACACAATTTTCTTTTAAAGGACATTTTCACAAACTTGCTTTAAACATGCTTTAAATAAAGTGTTTTAAAACA
The DNA here is from genome assembly GCA_000444245.1 of Botryllus schlosseri. Lineage (NCBI taxonomy): Eukaryota > Metazoa > Chordata > Ascidiacea > Stolidobranchia > Styelidae > Botryllus > Botryllus schlosseri. The sequence goes on from KE605853.1 coordinate 7,591, forward strand.
CCGTTTGTTTTAAATGCAACCCTAATTGTCGCCCATATGAAATATTTCATCACAGTATATATATGGCCCATCATAACGTTTGAAACTGATGTTTCGCAATCNAGCATNTACTNATCANATCGTAATCTAGCNGTCCATAGCGTGTCCTAATCTGGAAAAGTGGACTGTGCCTTTTTTTTTTAGCTTTAGACCTGTTTTAGCATACCACCTTTGAACCTTTCTGGACTGAAGACATGAAATACATTTTCCGCTTTTAGAAGCAGTATTTATGTTTTTCTTTCAATTCCCAGTATCATACTCTGAGTTCTAATCAGTTTCAGTTATTAATATTATTATTATTACACACAACAACAGTGGCGCTTATCGCCTGTGTAGGCCTTTTGCGCCACAACAATGCATTTAATACAGTTCAGTGTCTTTGCTTTCGGTCTTTGAACTTTTTCATGCTCGCGCACTCCCACATTTTCATACATTCATTCTTGCTTTCCATGTGTTCACTTCGGGTCTCTGCTGCCGACTTCGGAGCTCGGCTCACTCTTCCTCTGGGCGTTTATCAATGCGCTGCGTGAGCAGCGGGATCGGCGATGAGGAGCCCAGATAAACCTCCGACACATAGAAACATGGTAGAGCCGAGAATAGAGCCAGTATAACCATTGGTGTCGTGACGGTGTCGCTTAGCACACTGCGCCACTCGCTACCCCAATCAGTTTCAGTTCGTTTGTCTGGAGAACATACATGTTGAAGTATAAAAGCAAATGCAGCAATGCCTTTAATTTCCGGAAACAAAGCTACACAATACGGCATTTTTACGATCCACCATATTTTTAAAGAACATTTACTAATCGCACAAAGTATTGAAGCCGTATCCGATACAACTTCTCCCTATTGCTCTTCGACTAAACTACGGGCCTTATAATTTGTGGGAGGGCGCTATGCCATGATATTTTCTAAAACGGACTGTTCAAGTAAACAGAGTATTAGTATCGCATTTCCATATAAATACTATTATTTTCATCTCATGATACAGACGAATGCTTATGCTGTCGAAAATTGGATACCTCCTGGTATGCATCAATATGAATCAAACTTTGCACCTTTCGCATAGCTCAATTTGCAGCTTGTGAAAATCCATGCGAACGAATTACGATCGTTTTCACTACTTACTTACATAAGTAGATTTAAAATCAGTCAATTCTACTTCTAATTCAAGTAGTTTCAGGTTGCTTATGGAAGAAGTACTTCTACCTGTACTTGGGTTGACTTTTTCGTCGCTACTTCTACTTCTACTTGAGTGCCTTTCTCGACTACTTTGACCACCTCTGGTTTTTCGTGACTTGAGTCAGAAAAATGACCTTTTTTTGATCAACCAACGGAAAATTTCATAGAAAGCCTGAAATTGAGGATTTGAGCCGGAAAGATGACCTTTTTTTAGTCAACCGATCACAAAATCGGGAAAAATCTACCATTCTTTCAGGATTTTACTTCAGTATTGTAGGTCTGAAAATTTTGAAAAAGTATCCTCTTCTCAGATTTCCAAAATATGGTAACCCAATTATTGTGTAAATTCGCCATCGGACTGTGGCGTAAATCTAACTACGCGTATTGAAATCATAAATAGGACCGGAAAACTCTCGGTAGCACCCGTGAAATATGACATTTCACTTGGTTGCGAAAGGTTCTCTTTTGGTAAGAATATGTGTAAAAGTCAAAAATTCTCATAAAACGTTACAATTCTTCATTCGGGCCTGGATATCAAAGTGACAGNTTCGTCTGACCATAAAAGGCGACATTTGCGATACNGTGACGTATTCAACGCTCGCTTTGTTCCATCATATTGATGGTGGGCGTCTTACCTCGTCTGGGCGTTTTACCCCACTCTACCCTATCNTATACCGGCTTACTACGTTCCAAAATTATGCACCTGAAGCAATGTTCACGTCAGTAGGCTACGACTAAGCAGTATTCATGCGGTTGTCGTTGATTAGTGTCTCGCGGGACCATTATTATTATTAATAATTACTTGTTTAAGCATGTTAGTATTTCGTGATCGAGACCTCCCGCGGTAATGATTGTCGCCTCTCAGAAGTACGAGTACGAGCGAGACGCCATACGATTTCACATATCTTGCATATTACACGAGGTGCCATGTTTTCATCAGCTCCGCCGGAATCCGATTGCAATGACAGGACTATTCGGCTCCAGCTATTTCGGCGCCTGGGCATATCAATGTCGAAGATTTCGACCATCATGTGACGGTCATTTTGAGACAAGGTTTTATCACCTCCAATATATTTGGCAGCGCACTTCGCGCAGTCTGATATTGTGCGAAACTGTATGTCATGCTGTGTCCTGGCCACACTGTAAATTTTGAAGTGTTGCTCAACCCGGAAAATTGAACACGAAACGTGATCCAAAAATTGAACGCCTAGAAGTGTTGCGAAGTGTTCAAATTAAAAGTGTTTACCTAAAAAGTGTTCAGCCTCAAAGTGGCTGGTTGACTAGTCACCGGAACGCAGGGCTCAAAATAAAATCAGATTTTATTGATTCATGAATAAATGACGCTTATAATACCCAACCTGGGTGATTAAATACGTGCAAACATTGAAATTTCCAATAGCTGCTGTGACAGGGTTTCATAAATTCAGATCAGCAGTTGAAACCGTTCCCGGAAGAGTCGATGAAATCACGAACATCACAAATGATTAAGAGCAAACTCACTACAAATATCATGCAAATCGCTCAATAATGAAAATGAATGCATAGGGAATTAGGGATAGTGATAACAAAATATCATTTAGTATCCTAAACTTTCGTGACAGGGGCATGGAATCAAATTCATTGGTTACGTCCGTTAGCGGAAAACATGATCAACACAAATCATTACAACTTATTTAAAACTGATCAAATTACGGCTTGTAAATTTCTAATTTTATTGTAAACAAACAAACAATGAATGTATTAGTATCACCACCACTACCACGATAAACAACCATAAGTATTTTTGGGCCTGCTAAAAATATCCTAGGGCTTGCATTAGAAGTATTTATATCAGCTTAATGCCAATCACTTTTGTTTAAATAACAAAGAAATCGTTTCTTTGAGACCATACAAATTTTGCAGATTTGCAGAAAAAGATTTTGTTGTTATTTACCAGTCTGCTGCAAAATATGAAATATGGAAGTCATTAGGGCAGTGGTTCTTAAACATTTTTGAACACGCTCCAATATGATAGCAAAACATTTCACACACTCCTTGTTGTCGTATAATAAAATTAAAAAAAGCAACCAGAACGCTAGAAATCCCAACGGATAGTTGGATGGCAGTGACGGTAATGGTTGTTGATGAGAGAATATTCAAATAATAAATTCTGACCATACACAGAGAAATAACTACAAGCTGCCATGCATGCATGTGCGAAAAAGATTTTAGTTGACAGCGGCTTCACGTCGCTTCAAATGCTTTCTCCTGTTTGAGAACAACTCCTTTAGGGTATGACAATCCAATGCGTAGCAGCTCAAAACGTCAAGAATGTTTCTGAATACTCCATTTTCACTGAAGCAGTTTTATATTCTTGCCATCAGCTGCAATCCAGGCTCGGTCAATCTCTGATTCGTGGCGTGCCATGGCGTTTGCTTCTTTTCTACTGGTCGACTCCAAGTTGTGCTCCTTGAAAATGTGATTAAATTCCAAAGTTTTGAATATGTCAATGAAAATTCTAAATTTTATGCAG
>ATSW01010246.1:0-13862 GCA_000444245.1 Botryllus schlosseri
GTAGTAAACAACATGCGCTCAGCCTTGACTTTCACGTGATCATCACCTGCGCACTGCGCAGTTGGGACTGTTGGTAATATTCACAAATGTTTATCGAGCCTGGGATTATTGTCGCTTTGGTGTTTGAGCTTGAGGGTTCATTGGTTTCGAAGTATGCCCCGTTTCAAAAAAGTGGTTAAAATATGAAGCCTTAGGAAGAAAAATGTTAAACTTTTAGGTGTTCTGGCTGCTTTTATGTTTTCCCCCGTTGGATTCTGAATGTTTATGTGTACTATGCCGAGCACGCAAAGACTTCACATACTTTACATATCTTCAAGTCCATATCACAGAACAATATCACGCCAAATTGTGTTCCTGGCTACCTTGTTATAGTAGTCTGGATTGGTGTGATTGTACAGCTCTATACACAGCGGCAATCAGATTCTCGTCTTCTATATTATTCATTTTGTTTTACAACTGAAAATAGCATAANATCGCATGGTTAATCACTGCAACTTCAGAAAGTGCGATGTACGATCACTACAGAGACAGATCTGCTAGCTGAACGGATGGAAAATACGCGTGGAAGCNAACGCGTGCGGGTTCTCACACTTTTGCTCTTTCTGCTCCTCATTTTTTCCTCGTCCCTCTTCTCTCTCGCACGCATCCGTTTGAGAAGAGAAATAAGGAGAGAAAGATACGGACGCGTTTACGGATCGTCTATTCCAGGCTTAACAGTACAATTATAGCGCAACAGCTGACTACGATAGTTGAAGGAAACAAATAAAATTGAACTATATACATTTATTGATGCAGAAAAGACAGAAATGAACGCATAAATTCAGCAGTTTTTGTATACTAAAAAACTCTTTACAATAGCAATATAGTATAGCGATCGGTTAATCTTAATGCTATATAGTGAGGGATGGGCCCTCTCAGCATCCGTCATTTAGAATCGATTCACATTCTAAGCTGCTATCATTAAGATGACGCTGATAATAGTTATTATTGTTACTTGATGTCATATTGTATAGTTTCAAATGGTATTTTCAAATTTGACTCGGCCTTTTTAAGCATAGAATGCCACAAGGGGGGTGGCCGGAGTAGTAAGCGTTTGTACTTCAGTAGAAGTGAAGGTAACGCCGGAAGTTCCACCCAATTACAAATAGAAGTTGTGATTCACTGGCTCGTCAAGCCTATTTCAAGGGAAAGTAGAACTTAATGTCTTAAAAGTACCAAAGCTAGAAGTTGCAAAAAGTAGGGCCTAGATTTGATCGAGGGGTCATGTAATTTTAGCATTTAATCAGATTAGGCCACTTTGGAAATCGCAGGGAGCATTTTCGCGCCCAACGCATAATTACTTTTAAGCTGTTACTGAATTTGTTCTCTCTAGCAAAGTAGATTCATTTGAGTGCCCTTTTCCTGAATTTACGTTGTAGTGGATGGCACGCAATATCTTAATAGGTGATAAGTGTCACGCTAAACTTTTAACAGTAACAATATTAATAATAACGCATAATGAAAAATAACAGTATTTTCGAAAATACATTCAGTTAACGTGATATAGAGTCCATTTCGCGCAGTTTTTATGACAGTCTCACTCATAAGAAGGATGCACATATCTCTCAAAACTACTTTGTATTCTATTTCATTAAATTCAAAGTTAATACCCCAAAATATGTAGCCTTATACTTCGTTACTAACCAACTCAGGAAGCGAAATTTTGCGTCACATGGCACAAGTTCGACAATTCTATTCGTTTGCTTCACAACAATGGCTACGATACTGTTTTGTTCATACACTACCCATTCTTGGTGATCGCTTATCAATAATTTCAAAGAAGCAAGTAGGGTAAACGTAAGGTTTCGACATGTGGGCCATTCCATACACAGACAAACGATGGTACACGCAGAGATGAGCTTATTCCAAACAGAATGACTTATTTTATGAAAATTGGACTTTGGGGTCAAAAGTTACGTCACTTTGAAAATTGACAATTTTCTGTTCATTTCGGGTCTGCACATCTCAGGTTTTATTAATGAAATATTCAAGAAGGTGTAGCTAGATGTTGGACGANAGTTGAGATACGGCACTTGGATTTATCTAAAGCTTGTCTGATCGTCTATATTTCCAAGTGAAATTTATTACCCTGGAGGTTAGGGTCAAAGGTTAAATTGAGGGGGAAATCTAAAATCAGTCAGGCGTTACACGATTTAGACAGCGGATTGCTCAAAAACATATTAAAATATTTTGGAAAAAGCGATCTTAAATGAAAGTTTGCTTCAAGGAGAATTAGTTCATAGCTGTTTGATTTTGGTTTTGAAACTGTAAAATGATGAAATTGCAGTTTTAAGAGCACACTTCATTTGTACATGGAAATGCAGTACTAGTAGGGCGTGTTCGGACATCGAGTCTGGGCTGTGTGCGGGCAACATGTCTGGGGTGAGTTCGGACTGTTTTGCCTCTCGGACATCGTGTCAGGGATGTGTTCGGGACATCATATCTTGGGTGCGTTTGGACAGTTTTGCAACTCCGATATCGCGCCTAGGCTGTGTTCATAATGTGTTGCCATTCGGACATCGTGTCTAGGACGTGTTCGGACATCATGTCCGGGATCTTACGACTGTGCTGCCACTCGGACATCGTGTCTGGGGGTGTTCGGATATCATGTCTGGGGTGTAGGGACTGTGTTGCCACTGGAACATCGCGTCTGGAGGGAGTTGTTCGGACATCATGCCTGGGGTGTGTTCGGACTGTGTTTCACTCGGACATCGTGTCTGGTGTCTGGAATATGTCATCATCATATATGGAATATGCCATCGACATGGACCCAAAAATAAGGACAGTCGAAAAAATAGATTNGCATTTAAAAGCGTTTTNGTACATACTGTGNNTTTATACGAGGCGTGGCATATCATTTTCCATACTTTCGCCAGAAACAATCTGCTCCAGCAACTCCTTGTTNTCAGAAAGTGCTTCATTGATCTCACGACCGCTCAGGTCTAGGTNTACCTTTNCTCAGGGCCGAAACAACACTTCGTCACCCCTGTCCCCGATACAAATAAAGCAATACGATGGCCTTGGGCCCCCATAGGGTGATAAACCAAACTTCTTCACCTCGCTGTGATTGGAGGCGTCAACCAATATGGGAAAAGGCTATACACCAAGTTCAGACAAAATCATTTTTGAGTGTATTGAGCAAGACCTCCAGTAACAAATCTTGCAGTCTTCGTCCTGGCCGAAGCAAACTCCTTGCGATGTTATAATCGGGGAATATTGCGATGTGCAATCGTTGGTGAGGAATGATTGCTGGTTTTTGTCAGCATGGAATGCCCCAGGTATCCTCAGCAGCAGCTGACACACTTCTTGTGTTTTGAGGTATCAATATAAGTTGAAATAGCGGGCTTTTTCATATGACCTCCAGGTCAATGTCGCAATTGCAGATATTGCAACACAGATACCAGAGGGAAATGATCGAAGTTCTGTAGTTGTTGAAAATAAGACAAAATAAGGACGCAAGTTGAAAACAAGGACATTTCTTAGAAATAAGGACAGTTGAGTTTTCTAAGACGTGGCTCTTCAAAATAAAGACAAATCTTAGAAATAAGGACGGTATGGCAACCCTGCATATAGGTCATGCGTCGTTTAGGACGAATGTCTGCCGTCCATTAGGCGCGCAGATATCCGGCCCGGAGCATGCCTGGAGGCATTTAGTGCGCAGATATCAGCACCGAAGCATATATGTCCGGATAAAAATTAGGCGCAGATAGCAGGTCTGAGGCATGTCTGGCGCAGCACGAACATATCCCAGATACGATGTCCGAATGTCAACATAGTCCGAACACACCCCAGACATGTTGCCCGCACACAGCCCAGACTCGATGTCCCAACACGCCCTACTAGTACTGCATTTCTATGTACAAATGAAGTGTGCTCTTAAAACTGCAATTTCATCACTTTACAGTTTCAAAACCAAAATCAAACAGTTATGAACGAATTCTCCTTGAAGCAAACTTTCATTTAAGATCGTTTTTTCCAAAATATTTTAATATGTTTTTGAGCAATCCGCTGTCTAAATCTTGTAACGCCTGACTGATTTTAGATTTCCCCCTCAATTTACCCTTTGACCCTAGCCTCCAGGGTATTAAATTTCACTTGGAAATATAGACGATCAGACAAGCTTCAGATAAATCCAAGTGCCGTATCTCAACTGTCGTCCAACATCTAGCTACACCTTCTTGAATATTTCATTAATAAAACCTGAGATGTGCAGACCCGAATGCGCAGAAAATTGTCAATTTTCAAAGTGACGTAACTTTTGACCCCGAAGTCCAATTTTCATAAAATAAAGTTCATCCTGTTTGGAATAAGCTCATCTCTGCGTGTACCAAATTTCAGGAGATTTGAAGAGGTAGTGATGTGAACATCGTTTATCTGTGTATGGAATGGCCCATGTGTGAAACGCTGCGATAAATTTCCAGCGGTCATAAAGTACAATAAAATAAACAGCACCCTGTGCTCTTTTGACGTCCAACATCGAGTAATCGTGAACATAAAATTCATCAGAACGCCGATAAAGAGCTATCGTTCTTCTCATATACAGTAAAAGTTTAAAGAGGTCATGCTTTGAATCCTCTTTCATAATCATTTCTGAAGTGCGGAAACTAATCTTTCTTCATGTCTTCGGGTGTTTCGAAATCTTCGCTCGTGTTAAGTGTGCATGGCGATCAGCAGAAGACTCTCTTGATATGTACGTAAATGATATCGGGAAGGTCGGAGTAGAGAAACGGATTCAAGGCGCTGTTGATCGGAACGATGATGAGAGCGGTTGGTATGTAAACATAGTTGCTGATCGTCATTCCTGAAATACAAAGGTGATCGTACTAATCTTTGTTACTGCTCGAGTCGTAATAGAAGATTACGCTGCGAAATTATGATCAACTTCGGATAGATTAAACGTATTCAATATCCAACATAATTTTTTTATTTGCGGTACTATTATTTATTTGTGATCAAGAAAAAATTCAATTTATTGCTAAATTTTTCATCATTTCAATGCACCACACGACTGCGATACAATGAAAGATAGGAAGGTGTAGAAGCGACATGGATTAGTTTTCGAAGTCAGACACCGACCTGACCTAGGCGATGTAAAAACGAGGCATGCACTTGTACATGCGCATGTACACTGAATTAAAAGTAAAAGAAGATAATATAAAAGGACAGGTGACAAAAAAGGTGGCATGTGTCGGAAGGCGAGATCTATATATCAGGTCGTGGTCCGATAAACTGGAGGATTACCTAGTATTTATTCAGTGGAAATATGTTTGTATATTTTGACTTGAATATGGACTGGACAATGGACATGCTCTACGACTGTCGGATAGCCGGCGAGATACTGTTTCACAAATCAGGTCTGGCATATTTGATAGAGGGATGATCTTCATTATCCACCATATGGTAGGTGGACGACGTGATCTGGTACTTGATACCGCAGTAAAGAAGTTCTTGAAGTTATCGGGACAGTGGTCGCAGTGATACTGATGTATGAACTTGGCTATTTCTAATTTCCGCATATCGTTTAAGTTTGGGTCACCGAATCTTTTGAGCAGTGATATTTTGGACACACATCCTGGTCTCTTTGGGGACCTGGCTAACATTATTTACAATGAGATACACAGGGCACATGCAATGCGATATAATGAACAGACAGGAGAATGCTGACGCGACCATCGCATACGGTCCCTTAACTAACAGGTTATTTATTCTAATGTAGTGTACGGTTACCATATTCTAAAATCCGAAAAACAGGACGCATTTTACACAATAGATGAAGTAGCATTCATTAATACCGTTCCCACGTATAATCTGTCAGAGTTGAACTTATTGTAGTCAACCCTGCCGTCAAGTTTATGTTGTCTCTATACCAGTGGTCGGGAACCTATGGCTCGNGAGCCATATATGACTCTTTTTGGTATAAGATATGGCTCTTTGACATATTTTCAATTTTGTACTTAATTTTATCGATATTGCAGCAACGGCTAGAATAATTATACTCGTGGCACCATAAACATGTATTTAAGAGGTCAAGNCAGTGGCGTATACAGNGTTAAGGGCTTGGACCNCTTTACAAAATCCTCAAATTTAAGTTGCNGCAGAGCCAGCGACTAATATCCCTCGCGAATTCGATGTACCCGGCATCGCGCGCTGCGTGATCTTGGATGACACCACACGTTGGTTGATCAAAAAGAATAGAATGACGTGTGGACGCCCGTATGACGATCTAGTTTTCAAATGCACATTGTCTTCCTGATCTACGCCGAGAAATGCACTGCCTTGGAAGTGACATTCCAATTACAAAACCAAATTACAAACAGCGCTTTGCCACCCGCGTTCGTCATTGATGAGTAGCTTTTCTATAGTCCTGCCGTTAAAATGTAGGCGTGTAGTGCAACGTTTATGTTACCGCCAAATTGAGAAGTCGATCAATATTTAGATTTTAGGAATCAGTGCTACAGTTACATTAGATTAATATCAATTATTATAAATTCTCAGCTCTTTACGATGAATTGCGCTACCACAGGATGATTAGTAGCCTACCAATTTTTACAGAGAAAATATGTCGCCCACGATTAATCAGATGTAGGGAGTTGGAATTTGTACTAACATGACGTCACGAGTTTCAATTGTGACGTAACAATTGATTGACATATATGGCTCTTTTGGAGTTAAAATAGAAAATATACGGCTAACATGGCTCTTCAGACGAAAAAGGTTCCCGACCACTGCTCTATACGATCGCCAGACTCTCAAACATATTAATTAGGACGAATTGCCGAAAAGGATGACCTTAGGAAGTCCACGCCGGACATTTTCGCTTTCTTGAAAAATGAGGACATATGGTAACACTAGCTAATGTAACAGCGACCGATCGTGATCTCTCGGCTGTTTTTACTTGCTACGCTGCATTAGTCTCTCATCGAGCCGTTCCCTGACTTTTTGTAAAGACACCCGAATCAGACGTGGACAACTAGAAAATTTTCAACTTTTCCGAATTAGATTAGAATTACAATTAGAGCTTCACATTTTTTCCAATTTAGATTAGAACTGGAAATAGAGCTACACAATTTTCCAAAATATATTATAACTGGAATTAAAGCTATACAGTGTTTCCAGGTTGGTTTAGACCTAGAATTAGAGCTACGCAGATTTTTCCAATTTAGATTAAAATTAGAATTACAGATACACAGTTTGTCCAAATTAGTTTAGAAATAGAATTAATGAATTATCAAAAAACTTGAATATTAATGAATGAAATTTTGAATGCGAAATAAATACAAGAAAAGTCAAGTTCAGTTCATAGGAAATCACAGTACATTCCCATAAGCATGAAGATGGTTAGCGTTTGTAAACCAAGCTTGGCTCGTTTTGCACAATACCAGGGGTCACCAACACGCGGCCAGCGGGGTGATATTTTGCGGCCGGCGATCAGATTTCTGATTTTGGAAGAAAGAGANGTAAAGCATTTTAAAATTCTATAATTGTTTTTAGGTTCAAATTATTCTTGTTGTTTCAAAATAAGTTATTCGCCTGTGCCCAGCAACACTATTCCTCACTAGCTGAAACAGCATTCCATCGACGGAGATCAAGATGATATGAATGAGCATTGTGCCTTGACGTGCAATGTCACAGACACTGCCAAGACCGAGACGCTCAGAAAACGGCTTAGGGATATTCCACAAGATCAATCCCTAGCACAGTGGTTCTCAATCAGGGGTCCGCGCACCCCTAGGGGTCAGTTAAGCACATTCAGGTGGTCCGCGAAGCCTCTAAATTTACGAAATGATTGATAACCGTATTTTCATTTTACTTTCGAAACAGAGAAATTACGAGGCAGTTTCGCTTCATTACTGCTACAATTTTATGACTCACATCAACCGAATGACCGTCTGAGATGAAATATCCTACTGTACAAAGTCATTTTAATTGCCTAATTGCCAATAGCCTACTGATACAAACATATTGCTGTTCAGAGATGTTTTGTTGGGGTTTATGGAACAAATAAAAAAAGTAGCAATAGTATGGTCAATCAGAGTGGTTCAAATGTTTGCAAAAATTCATATTTCATGTGATATGCATAACCGCTTTTCCAGAACAACTTCGAGATAAGTGACTTGATAGAAATGACTTGGATGGACGTTATATGTAAAATAAAAAATCTGTATTTGTTGTTGCCATCATACCCAACGGGGTCGTACGAAGCGTTGCTCATTACTATAACATTCGCCATCATCTATCTTTGTGGAATAAATTTTCGGCACTCGTTCATATCAAATCGAAGGCGTGGATTTTTAAGTCACGATCACGTATTTTAAAAAATGCTGCTGCCAAATTCGCTACCGTCTACCAAATTTCCACATAAATAGCGTGATGTTATTTTCAAGAATAGCCATTTGGTAGATAATTATCACTAGGATACAGTTATTATTCGCAAAACACAGATGACGGTTGCACGATAATAGAGCTAAATTTGAACTAAAGCTTGGGGGTTCACGGGGGTTTTTGACGGTCGAAAAGGGGTCCGCGAAAACAAAAGGTTGAGATACCCTGCTCTAGCATGAGATAGTTTTTCAGTTAGTAACATGTCTGGCTAGCCGCAATATCGATTCTTGCTAGCCGCAATATCGTATCTTGCGCACTTTATGAGCATGCTATTTCCTGTTTCATTTGTACTACTTTGATAAAATATAACTTTTTTGTGGTATAACCATGCCCATCGCCCATGTTAGTAAGCACGTTGTTGTACTAGCGTGGAGTTTTGAAAACGTGGTTGCCCAACTGTGCGGCCTATTTTGTATCGATATTGCACTATCTGTTTTTCTTTGCTGCTGTTCTGTTTGTCATCGAAATTACTATGTTGTTCACAGACCACACGCTACTATGCCAGCATGGCTATTATTCGCCGCATGAGCTACTATGACTACACGATGTAAGCAATGTGATGGCGGGTTGGCACTGAATTAGAATTAGTGCACAGAAAGGCTTCGCAAATTGGATTGGAATTAGATTATTGGCATTTCGTTCTAATTTAGTGAAATTAGCGAACTAGAATGGTAGGGGGAGCCGGGTAAACCTACGACTCTTTGACGCTTTGAAACGTGATACCGCCGACTAAACCTTAACTTTCTGGAGACTAGTTGTCTTAATAGTAAGGGCATTTTATGAAATAGATCACAAATCTGTGAACGATATTGTTACCAAACAATTTCTTCACCAATATGTCTGTCAAGGTATCTCATAATATGTGTTGAAATGTTGAAGTTAAACTCCTGTGGGAAACCCAGAAAAAAAAGCTATCAAATTTGGCAAATTTGAAAAAATAAAATAAAATTGAAAAAATTGAAAAAAAAGTCTTAATCGTCTATAAGTAACTAAGGATGGGTATAATAATGGTTTTTCGGATTGTCAATTGGTTGGTAAAATTTACTTTTTATTACAGACTGTTTGGTGGAAAATATATGTAACATTATAATGGCACTGATGGCATAGTTATACCGTCAGAAGTACAGCGTTCAGTAATTCGATACCGAACGATTCAACGAATTCTGTATACTGTACTACTGGGTAAAACACACATATATAGGCTTAAAATCAGTACAGTAATTCTTCAAATGCAGTACTAAGCCATCCAGCAAGGGCTAAAACGGTATTTTCTGTATTATTCCGTTCTGTAAGATGGACGCAATTGTACCGAAGTACAAAGCGACTATGAATCCAGCACGGTCTTGTGTGAGTGCAATGTCGATTGTTTCTGCATGGATCGTCGCTGTTCCGCCATAATTTATGATCCTTGGCTCAGGGATCAGCTTGGATCAGCCTCTCATCAGTCCAGGTAACAGACTATAAGCAGCGGGGTGGACTATTAAAGCAAATGAACCTGAGTTTCAACATTCCAACTGGAATGGCTGGATGAAGAGAATCAATGCTTATGATGCATAACAGCGCACACAGATCGAGTTCAGCCATTGAAGAAGACCGTAATGACCTCGACACCACCTTCACCACTATTAAAGAGTGCAGACAGCGCGCTGGTGTCGCTATAGTGACCGTCGATCTTCCGATTCGGCTGACGGCTGTATAGGCTATGTAATAAAGCAGACAAATTCACCAGTAATTCCAAGGTTGGGTGGATTTCACCTATTGAAATCTTATCTGGTATCAATTGGTAACATCATGGAAGATTTTGGGCTACTAGATGTGATCCAGTTGATATATGCTGGAAGCACAACATCCAGCCACATCGTGGATGGAGGATGTTTTGACAAGGCAATCCGCGTTCACCTCCTCATCGATGCAGCTTTCTATCAACAAGCCATGAAAATTGCCTTAACTGGGGATGAGCGTGGGGACACGAAGTCTTTCACGGAAAAGGTGGCTGATGGGGAAATGGGAGCCAGACACACCGACCAAGTAGTGCGAGTATTTGAGCGACGGTTTGAAAAAACGTTCAATCGATTCGCAAAAAGAGGAAGACATCTGTACTGTGTCTGGGTGGAGTACCACTACTTGGTAGAACTGCCCAAAGTCTATATCAGAAGCGAGTGGCTCACAGACCACAATGAGAATCTGCCCTGCATTGTTACCAATATACTTAACACCTGCAGGCCATCATCAGTAGTGCTCAAACTTTATTCGGTATGCCCCTTGGTGATAGCGAAAAATTTCGCTCCCCTTATCGTCATATCGAAAAGTATTTAAAAAAGCAAGCAGAATGTTTGCAATCCCAATGCATTGTTTGGTGACATGGGTATATTATGGCTGTTGAGAGACTTCACAAATATGGAATTTCAATTCAATACTTTATTAACCATAACCACGTGCGATGATAGCACGTTGCAGCGTGCTTCTATTATTATTTAACCCACTTGAGCTTAGCTCAAACGTACCTGACCGCAACCCAAATCAAAAACCAATGGTAGCTTCACGCATTACCAGTTACTCTTCATTCAGGCACATCTTCTTATTAGTGCAAGGTTCGAGTAGTATAGAATTTGGGCGGAATCCCCTCATTCGCGATTTATAATAAGTAAACAAAGATTATCAATATAATAAGTAAATAAAGATATACCTCATTCAGAATTTAGCACTAATAATTTTATGACCCTGTCTGCTGTAATCAAAAAGAGGGGGGATTGACGCTAGAGAGAAAACGAACAAAGAATCTCGATTGACCTTTGTACTCTGGTCAGACACGAAACTTGGGATTTATTATAATACATTGTAATTTTACTGTATTTTTCCACGATCCACAGCTGACTTCGGTCGTACACGACGGAGCTTGATAATAGTTGCCTGCCCTGACCTGTCATTCCGTGGTCCAATTTCGTGGCTTGGGAACAATAGCCCGTCAAACCACCCTGGTTGACTTGNCATTCCGCGGTTGATTCAATTTCGTGTACGGTGGGTCATAGGAATAATTGTCGGTCGTGACGTCAGCATAGTTTTCTCCTAATCCATGCGATCCTGGTGCGTGTTTTAGGTGTCCATACGCTAGGCTGTACAAAGTGACGCTTGTTGTCTGTCTCATAATGTCGTACTTGACCCCTTTGATTTGTTGTCGACCCAGACAGTAACGAGAAATGTTCTGTNATGTGTTATAAANATGCGTGTCATATCGAGAACAACAAGGANTGNCGTGTAGTGGAAATGTGTATTAGGCGCCCNAGCATAGATTAACTTAAATAAAGTAACATTATGAGTAAAANAATAAGTAATTNAAGAAATAGCTGATTCTCAATTTNGCTNACATCAACGTGTTAACTTCCGATNTTACGTACCTAATAATTGGTGCAAGCAANAANTGCTGTTNCACACCTTTACCGCGTTCTAGCGTCTTTATGTAGGACAGACAGTCCCAACCAAACAATGTATTTATAATGGGTTCTTTTACTGCTTCACGTCTGGTCAAGCGAAATCATGCCGGTGTCTGTAAATTGATATACAATTTACCGCGGCATATTAATTTTGTATGCTGTACATGATGTAGAACTTGAATCGATCAGTTGGCGAACTAATGCTTTACCCGTCTGTACGATATATATCGATCGCGAGCTCACCACGCACTTGTCGTTCGAGAGCGACTAATTTCGCTATACCATCACCTCCACGCATATTTACAATATCATACTAAGGATATATTGCTTCGGCAGCCACGCACTGTCGTTCGAATTCGACTAATTTCGTTGCAGACAATCAGTTGTGCTCACGTATGCCGTAACATATCCTCAACACGTGGTATGCCAACACCTCCCAAGCATATTTGCAGCATCATAACACGGATATATTGACTCGGCGGAGTGTTGCCATCAGAGAATTGCTGCGCCACGCCTTCGAGCCTCGTATTTCCCGTTCGAACTCGGTAACTGCAAGTACGATGCCAGATTCAATTGTACAGTGACGAATCGGGGTAGCTCGCTTCATCGGGGATCAGTGGAATGACCTTATTTGGCTGAAACGCGCTCAGTTTCGGTGGTGCAATGATGGGAATGAATTATGACAGATCATACGTGATGCGATCTATATAGCCTGCTTTCGGTGAGGTGTAAAGATGAGTGGGAGATTTCGAAATCGGAATCCACTGCGACTATAGGGTTGCAAAATCAAAGTCCAAATAATCCGANTGGCACGTATAGTCCTGGTTTCTCCATGTATCAGGCTGGTAAAATGTAGCATAAATCCGACTCTTAAAGACACTTGGCCGCATCCATTCCGGGTTTAACCAAAACTGATGAAATCTGCGCCGGGTCCGGAAACGAATCGTGACCACCCCCGTCCAGACAGAACAGTTCTGTTGTAAGGGAAGTGTCGCTGTACATTAATTTGCGTACAGCGAAACTTTGTATCGACTCATTGGCGGACTTCTGTTTGTCTGTACAGGTGTTATTAGTGTAATTAGATTTGGTACCACGAGGGACATATTGGCAAAATCACACATCGATAACAACTTTACACGCCAACAACTCCAACCGGATATATCTATGTAAATTTTATTCATATTATTATGAAAATCTAATCTACCACGTTCACACGATAATATTTCGTACGACTCCTTTGACAGGGTTGTTTACGTTAGTATTATAACATCGTGATTGGTGACGGTGGCTGCTAATCCAGGTCCAAGGAGTCTAGACAGCAACGATGATCACACCGACGGGTTCTCATGACTTGTCGTTCAAATACTTGTAATTTAGATGTGTTGTGATGTACGCAAATCAGCTGTGATCAATCGAGCGTGACACAATCGATGTCAGTCATCAACCCGTCTGTTTGACAAAACTCGCGTTTTCGAAGAGGGTTGACAGCAACACGATACGATACATTTGATGTCACCATCGACCCTCCTACTTTAATAGGGCTACCATACGGCCTCATTTAGGGGAGAATATGTCCTCCTTTTCCCAGATATGTCACCCCTTCGCCCCAAACGTACTCTCTTTCTGTCAATTTGTCCTCCTTGTTAGCTTAAAATATTCAAAAAACACACCACAAGTAACGCAAAATGTGGGCCTAGATTACGAAAGTCGCGTATTTAGGTAGAGAAATCGGAAAAATGACGCTATGATGGTATTGTGCAGGCTATTACGTGGATACGGGGGCCTGTGTAAACATGTGAATAGTAACAGCGACCCAAACTACCGGTACAAGAAAAAGATTAAGCGTACTCGACCATCCCTGTCGGGGTATACCCACCTTAGTACAGCCAAATGATCCAATGTCGTACCGAGAATAGCCGGGGTGGTGGTACATCATTCTCACAAGATGTACTTTGGAATGCGTGTGAAATCGACATCGTCCGTTACTGGACTGAAGCAAGTCGCCACTGC
>ATSW01010247.1:0-13201 GCA_000444245.1 Botryllus schlosseri
ATTCCAATAGCAATGTTTTGCTGGTCGGTAGACTGAATGTTCCTCAAGATAGTGATAAAAATATCTCAAGTATTTGCGCAGTCATACCATAGTAGTTTATGTAATAAGGCATTTATATATTGCTTGATCACTGACTAACTCTATATGGATTGTACTAGTTTGGTTGCGCATGAGACTGATTGCCGCCATTGTGGATTATTCCCAATTAACAACTCTTGCTGAAAGTATTCTGCTGACTTCTCCTTCAAAAACCTGATAAAATGTGTACATTTGCTGAAAAGTATGTCCCATATACAACCTATATGAGTAATTGATTATGAACAAGTGCAAGTTATACTTTGATAGGATACCAAGATTGATTATTACGTAGTTAATTATTAATGACTATGCCCCTTTGTAGTACATGATACGTTCCTGCCGTGGCCAAATTCACCCTGTATATATAGCCGCACCCCAGACTGGAATCGGTGGTTATTTTTGACAACATGTTGTGCGTGACAGACACATTTCTCGCGTGATTGAAAAATTTCATTCGCGTGGCGGAAATATTTTTCGCTCTGATTCGATACTGAATAACTTTTGAACGACAATATGTGCTGAAATAGACCTGGTATACACCGGACTAAAGTTACACCGTATATTCGCTGTTGTGCAAATGCCACGGTTGCTTGCGTTCATTGTAAAGCGCAAGCGCCTTATTCTGCATCTGGACTATGATATCGCTTTGTGACGTCAGCATAATTCATTGATCGGCGTGATCAGATATAAATGCTCGCGTGACAACTGATGTTAATATACAAGCATATTGTCTAAACGTGATAGAAGGCATTATTTAAGATTATGTTGACTCCCTCTTCAAGTTGAGGAAATGCATGTGCCGCAATCAAACCCTCAACTCAGAGCCGCGGTTTGGCCTTTATCGCCCAGCGAATCTCGGATATCAAAATGAATTATCGAATTATCATTGATGACGTAATCATATTCTGCGTGATTCACAGTAGCCGATATTCTCGCCAACAGTAACCTGATAACTGATTAGTGTGTAAATGTACTATAGGCAGCATGCTTGCACCCGCATCGGTTTGTTTTTGTTTCGCGTACTGTCAGATGACTTGAATCCAACCATTCTGATTTTTCACCTAGATATCAGCAAGGTCCGCCGTTGGTGATGACCACGTCAAGCAGACTGCACGAAGAATGCATTATAAAGTGTGTAGTGTACCGTCAACATAATGAAGTACTTAAATACATCATGGGCTTCAACTTGACAAAAAAGAGCACGGAACAAGTGGTGCCTGTATAATATCATTTTCTGTAAGTTGAATGGTAGGCCTACCTATCATATGCGAAAATCAATGTTCAAAATCAGAATCTATTCTCAGGCACCGGATGCGAAATCCATTCATCAACAATGCGAAGTGTGGCGCCAGGCCCAGGCAAGAAAGTTGGAGAGCAAACGATGGTAAAATAAATAGCTTCGATACAATTTGCAAAAACCGAAGGTGGTTAAAGAATTTAGTGTTGGTACTCAATCAGTCGTAGCATCATATCATACATTTCTGCTCAAGTTCAAGTAGCAGTAGTGAGCGATTGCTCAAGTGGAAATAGAAAATTAAGAAAATTGCACGAGCATCAAGAAGTGAATCGCCTGAATTGTGGAATTCTTTAGAGTGTAATCGTAAGTGGCCATTTCCGAATATAGGTATAGTCAAGGTGAAAGTAATATCCTAAATTTCTGTTGAAACTACAAGCGGAAATAAAAAATTGCGTTGATAAGTCTTCAAGAAATTTTGAGAAGTAAATTTGGTCAAGGTGTTACCATCATCTTGCCACGAAATCGTGACTATTTCTGAATATAGGCAGTCAACGTATATCCATGTTGACTGGCGCGTATCTTTATGTTGAAGATGATCAGCATTGAAACCCAAGCAAACCATCAAATTTCTAATCGAGTGTATGTAGAGATCTATAAGGCATGTAAAAGCTGCTTCCAGTACATGCAGAAAATTGAGTTAGAAAGAAATCTTGTAATTTGTTTCGTAGAGTAGATTTGATCTCGGCAGGAGTAGCCAACCCGTGGCTCGCGAGAAGGTTTTTAGTGGCCCGCTTGTTAATTATCGAAATATATTGCAATATCAAAAATAAATTAGGCAGGTAATTTATTGTGAGCTTGCAAGACCAATGAAAATTTGATTGTCCTGACCGCAAACTTTGAGATGTTGATGACGAAAATATCAGTTCCGACGCATTGGCGTAGCCAGGGGCCATCCACATTTTCGTATATGAACATAAAGTAGAATATTTTGTCGCAGATTTATTTGACTTGATATTTTTCTTAGCTCTTCGCGCGATTTATTGTCACTCGATTTCTATCTTTTATAGTATTGTTTCCTTCTCATGAAAATTAAATATGCGCCCAATCTACGGAATTGAGCTCAACTATATTCGCAATTATGTAAGAACTTGTTGTCCCACATGCGATTTCGCGCCTGCACTCGCTGAAAAATAGTCGTTGATGAAACCTTTGCGCAAAATGATAGACACATGTTCACTGAAATCTTCGATTATTCGTGTCTTGGTCAATTAAGGCCTGCGGTACACAGATCTGGTCAATTGAGCCCAGTGGTAAACAAAGGTGACCCACAATATATGCAACATTATTATTGCCAGAATTCATTCATTAACTTTGAAAAAAATTCGCGATTTCGGATCATATAGGTTCTATTCTAGCTGCACCTGTATTCGCAAACAATGGAATTGTCAATAATATGGTGATTTGGCGGAAAAATACAGTTAAAATCAATAAAACAGTAGCTCTTCTAACAATGATGTAAGTCGGTATTTTTCTATGCTACCAATAATTTACTCGAACACTGCGGCAAACCTGGGTATGCGTTGAGGTAGACAAAGTATGTTACTGTAAACGCGGACGTTGAAATTTTCTTCATCGTCTTAAATAGTGATTCAGGTTTCCCTCAAGGTCAGGGATCATTTGAGCACTAGTGCAGGGCCGGTCAATATTTCGGCGTTCGAATGTGGCCCTTTGGCTGAAAAGGTTGGCCAGCCCTGCACTAGTGCGACAACAGATATTGTAATTCTATTTTTGTGAAACTATTGTCTTCACCATGTAATTTGCATGTATCAGTTCCGTTTTGGCGTTTGTGCTTCTGTTTTTGGTAATTTATTCATAGAACTCGGAACGCAATATGCATTTTTTCCGCACTCGATATTTGCAGTGTTGAGGGAATATTTAATGGAAGTATTTCTTACGGAAATTTCAAACGTTGCATTGCATCAAACAAGCATTGTTCAATCTACGCAGAATTGCTGGGCGGTCTGTATGTTTGACAGCCCTGATGTAATGGAATTTGGCTTCTTGTTAACATGGGTAGTCGAAGTAAAAGTAGTCAGTACTGCTCAAGTAATACATAATTTCTAGTGAAGTATATGTAGTGGTTTACAAGACATGTTAAACCTACCTCAAGGAAGCCGTTAGTGTGATGTCGTAAATTTGATCGAGGTGTCGCTTGATTTTTGCATATAACCGTAAGTGGCATTTAACAAATTAAAGTATTCAACGTTGGGACTCTAGTGGCAGTAGAAGTAACAGGAATTTATACTGGAGTATGTAATGATTTACGAAGTATGTTAAAACTACTCCAAGTTGAAATTGAAGTTGAAAGGTACTCGAGTTGTTTGAAAATGGTAGATTGGGTTGTAATGTTTCATTCTTTTACCATGTAATGGTCCGAACTTGGGTAGCCGAAGTAAAAGTAGTCGTTTTTGGTACTTAAGCTGAAGTAGAAGTAACATCATAAATTTCAACTGAAGTAGAAGTAGCAATTTTCAAGGAATGTCAAGATTATTTCAAGTGGAAGTAGAAATATAAGTTGATAAGTACTCGAGAAGTGGTCTTCGTCGAACAGGAGTTAGTTCTCAAGCAGACATGTACCGGTAAGTAACGTAAATCTGTAGTGAAGCATATGTAGCACTTTTCAAGGCGTTCTATAACTACTTCGAGCAGAAATAGGCAACATACGGAATTCGCTGACATTGCTGTATATATTTCAGCCGCAAGCGCCGAGAAAAAACGTTTTGGTGCAGCCACTTGTGATTGACGAAGAAAAAGAATAGGCACTCGACATCTGCAAACGGTGCATTGATTTAATTCTTGCAGAGTGAATTTTTACTGAACGCTTTTTGTAATGCTCGTTTTAAATTGTTGCGGTTACTTTATTCCTGCGATACCATTCTTTCATTTCATCAATCTTTTGCACATGGACTGTTCCATTAGCTTCGAGTTGTCCCAACAGTTGCAGTGTCTTATATTCCTGTGACACCTTTTTTTATGTAATTAATGCTTTTTTACTTTGACTATTTGTCATTAGTTTGAGTGGTATTAGCAGTTGCTGTTTGCTAAACTCCTGTGACACATGTTCTGTGACTGCTTGTCGCAATATGATCTTTTACTTCAGCCTTGACTGTGTTAAGTGGTAGTAGTTCTCGCCGTATTTCACATTTTGTGTTTCGTAAATTAGATAGTTGTAGTTTCGTTGATAATAACCAATATCGTATTTGTATTTTCCCAGTTTCATTCCCCACTCACCCAATATACGCTGTGTGTTAGCTGATATGATGTTGTATCCCATGTTGCTAGTCGTGAGGCGTTGAACCAGGTATGGAGTGGAGATGATAAAGGGGGCGAATGACACTTCCATAGGGAGTGGCGTCATGTCCACAGTACGTCAGGCGTGTCCATAGGGAGTGACGTCATGTCCACGGTACGTCAAGCGTGTCCATAGGAAGTGGCGTCATGTCCACAGTACGTCAGGAGCGTCCATAGGTAACCACGTGACGTCCAGGCCAGGTCAGACGCGTCCATGACGAGTCTCTCCATGTCCACAGCACGTCATTGCGGACGTATTCAGCGAGTGGACAGGACGTCTCTAGTTGTCGACAAACCCACTCCAGAGAGGTAACGGCCGGAAGTAACCGGATGTCCTGCCAGCTATTCCACCGGAAGTCAACTGGACATCGAGTGTTTGCTGGGATGCCACTACTAAAGTGGATGGAAAATTCGATGCGACGAATACGTCACGGTCCCAGGAATACAGATGCCGATGTTATTTTCGCTAATGCGACGCAGAAGAAATTGAGGGCGGCTGGCAGACACAAGCATGCTACCCAACTGGGAAATTTTTTTAATACCAATTCGGGGGAAGCAGAATGGGAATCGGTGATGCGATCCCTTTCCTTATCCAACCCCCAGGGTTTGGTAAATGATGAAAAGATCATTGGGGATTTCCGCAGAAATTATCGCTNNGAGGATGAGCCNCTACCNCTGCTCAATAGCGCTTTNAAGCAACTGGAAATAGACATGGATAGTAAAATTAAGAAAAATCCGGANGGATTGCGTCTTTTCCGAAATNTACGACANCGACTNCCAGAAGCGCTNANANTGATGTTACGAGGNTGGGAAGAAGAGAAAACCTGGCGNNACGTTGCGGAGGAGNTACAATTTGTTTGGAACTCCGAGTTTCTGGATGAACAAGAGACGCGCCCTAGGAACCAGGAAACAAAGGAAGTGCGTGACACAAAGCCATCTTTACCGCCTGCACACTCGTCCCGAGGTAATAGCCAAGTGGCTTGGGCGGAACCTCAATACCCTGATCATCCACGTCGATATGATGCTTCATATTGGACGGATGATGAACTGAATCAAGGTATTCGACTCTCGATCGCTTGCGGGAGCTGATTGATCCGGTAAATCAGCTCCCAGATAATTTATTACCCCCAACACACAAAAACTGTACATAACTCTTCTTTACCCTTATTTACATTTCTTGATACGCCGGATGACCCATTACAGCCCGATTTACGAAATTGTTCGGAGACCAATTGTTGTATTTGATTGATACAATAACGGGTTCGAAATTCCTAGCTGACACGGGAAGCATCCCCAATTTGATAATGAAAAAGGTCGTTATTACTAAATACCCACAAAGCTGGGAGGAACGTCAACCAATAGACATGGAATTGACAGGAATAGGTGGCTCGTCCCAAGTTGATTCCTTNGTANAGATTAATTTTGATGGTCTGTCCGTTCCATTTGTGACCGGATTAGGAGTTCCACTTAATATCATAGGGTTGAAATGGATTGAACAANTACAGCAATTACCAAGCATAGTAATTGGNTTGAAAAAANANCGTCTAATGCNATTGAAGAGTTGTCTTTAGTAACTCTACATGATGGGATCTCATGAGATCAACGGGACGGAACCAAAGTCGGAAGCAGTCCTCGCGACACTGTAACCGATGATGGGGTTGATGGAAGCTGCAAATCAAATAAGCGTCGAGCCGGCACGCTNGCCGTCGCCGCTGGCCGTTGCCGNTGGCGCAAGTACCGAGATGGTAATCACCACTGGTGCGAACGACGAGTTGNAAANCGCAACTAACGTCACACAAAACCTATGGGAAACTNCAAGTGTCGAGTCAGGAATCCCTGCTNGCACTATTCTTGAAGACGTCGAGTNTGGAATCCCCGCTGGCGCAAATGAGGACCAACACGAGAAAATTGGTCCTGACAGCTCTCGTAGATGCACTTGTCCGAACGANTGTAACTGTTCGGCCCATAGTAGCATTACGACAGCCACTGTCTTACCTACTTTCCCNAAAGGTACCCAGAAAGCAGCTGTTGCCGNTCAACCGGACATATATCCGGATATGACCGACGAGGAGTCTGGGGATTTTAGGATGCACGTCTCCCCAGAAACAGGGCCCCGGCGGCGACTGAGTCCTGTCTNGCNTANACGGTAGGCGTGGGCACACGCCGAGATCAGAGGTTAGATTGAATAGGTAGGGAATCCCCGCTGACAACGAAGAACCTCGCCCTCTCTCCACCAACACCAAAACCCCGTTCATCATGAGATTCCCATTAGCCAATGGCTGGCCAAGTTACCACAACAAGGGACCAGTCCAAGCGTTAAGACGGAACTCAAGAGTCTCATCATCGCCATGATCTTTGTAATGACTCAGTGGATGGATATCATCCTTGGGAAGGAATTTGCGGCGTCATTAAAAAGAAAATGGGGATGCAAATGAGAATTGAAGAAATCTCGTACGTCATGAAAAGGTGCGACAGAGCAATAGTCTCGAAAAATGGATTGGCGGCCGCCCATGGACATACAAAGGGGACGCCTCCTCAATACTGTAAATATGAAGGTAACGAGATATTGTACCACATGACGACTGAAAACAATGCAAGACAGATAATGTCAGCAGGCATTGAACGAATGAACAGGAGATTCGTATTTGAGCAAAACGATAACGAAGAGAAGCAAAACATGGAATGTGGTAATTTGTATGAAAGCAGCAGATATAAGGAATAAAGGGCTCGTGCTGCTGCAATCAAACGTACAAGAAGTGGTGTTGTGCGAAGGCTCTATACCACCCACGATCATACAAAAGATGTAAAGCTGTTTTTGGCAAAGTGTAAATATGTAATATAATAAGGGTGAACGGACAAAACTCCTATAATGGGAGCAAACGGAAAAAAGTGAAACCTCGTAACTAGAAAAAATGCTTGGTCAGCATTTTTTAACTCGTGTGGAAAAACGAGAGAATAAGAAGAAAAAAGATTAAGTGAGAGAGTGAAAAAGGAGATTGAATTAAATGATCATGGGAATCATGATAGATGACGTCAAGCATACACACGAGTAAAGCGGGCACATACTTCACTAGTTCCCAAATTTTATTCATTTTACTGGCTGCCTGATAAAAATTGAGATCCAATTTTTGCTCTATTTCAACCCATGGACGCATTGCTATATAACAAGAAAGCTGTGGAAAAACAGCCCTAAATATTTCTTAAATTTTACTGGCTACCAGGGTTTTAACCAAGTCACAAGGCTCCGAGTCGCAAGTCAATCTGACTTAATAGTTTTGACTCGATTTGAGTCATTTTCAATTCACCACCGAGTCAAGTTTGAGTCCAAGTCAGAGAGCAGAGGGTCGAGTCCGAGTCATTGTGTTGACTGCTCAGTTTCAAGGTAAAGTCTTGTTAAACCCACTTTTATAACTGTGTTTGGTGATATTGAATGATTCGCATTTATAATATACTAATTTTCCTCACTTTTAGCATTTTCTGGTCGCATTTTCAAGTACGAAATCTCAATAGTGTGGTTATTTTACTATTCCTCAAAATCAAAATGAAATGTCGGTATTGAGGTAACGGTGTGAGTCTCAAGTCATAGGACTTGGTTCAAGTCATGCGCAATGACTCGATTGCGAGTCGAGTCAACACACAAATTGACTCAAGTCGAGTCATTTCCGTATTTTGAGAAAATGACTCGACTCTAGTCGAGTCATCAGAAAATCGTGACTCGAGTCCAGTCATGACTTGAGTCATTACAACCCTGCTGGGTACGTCACAAAATTGTCGGGTTGTTTGAAAAAGAGAAACACAAAAAATTTGGCTTGATTTCAACCATGCAGTAGGAGTGAAGTTATTGATGGTGAAAGTTTTTGATTCCAAAACGTAGTATTCACGGTAGGCAGATCCATAGTAAATAATTGGAGAATTTTCGACTGTAAATAGTATTTTTTATAAATTCCAAAATTTTGTACTCAAATGACTTTGCTTCTACTGGTTGGCATTGAGCCTAATTTGTTGTGCATCGTTTCTTCATACAACCTAACAATTTCATGGGGTAGCCAGCAAATTTTTATATTGATTTTTATTAAATATATCCAATACTTATTCTTATATAACAATGCTTGTATAGATTTGGATTGAGCCAAAATTGGGTTTCTGTACAGCGTTTACTTAGGCAACCCCTAACAATTTTATCAAGCAGGCCGTAAAATTTGAAAAAATGTTGTTTTGAACAGTCCTAATGACCACACCGCTACTTCATCGAAAATTAGAGACACGCCAGTATATTAAAATGATTTTCTCTCTTATTGTTCTAATCACATTCCTCAGTCCACATCCATTTAACCATTAAATATTGTCATCGTCGGAAAAACTATATATATCAATATAAATGCGTCGATATCCCAACCCGATAGAGTTATTTTATATTCTAAACTTCAAATCAGTTCTTGATTGTATCGATTGCTTCTTGGTACGCTATCAATGATCTTTGGGTAGAATATTGGTGCCGTTAGTTACTTGGTTCCTCTTCTTTACAGGTTTTTCAGGAAAGATTATTAACATACGCGGAGATTATTTTATGTCCTGGGAATTGGAAGCCTATCGTACTAGGTATGTGCACTTGTTAACTGCATGATAGTCATTAGTAGGGCAATTTTTTTACCTAAAAAATCAGAATTTTGACATATTTTGACTTCAAAATCTTAATTTCGACCACATTTGATCCAACATATCATGCAAATTATGTGTTTTCCAACATACCGGTAATGTTAGAATTGTTCTACTTGTCTTTATTTCTGATTAGAACTGTCCTTCCTTTTGAAGTAGGTCGGCCTGAAAAAAAACTTTTTGCCTTGGAAAGTGATAAATTTTTTCATGACAAAACTTGGTTTTAACGAAATCTAGCCCTATGAAGAATTCCAGTAGTTACATTACGCATTACGGTAGAAATAATTTAAATTTGTGTAGTACAATGAAAGGTACTTTGCTACATTCTCACGTAGAAAGTGTATGTCCTTACTAAGTAGCTTGTCAAGAATATAGAAAGAAAGTTCAATTTTTGGCCTAACGCTACAATTTTGACCTAATTTTGAATTGAACAATTTTCTAATTGTTCCACATCCACAACTAATTCCTTTTTTTAAGGAACAAGAACTAGAACTGATCGCTTTCAAAATATGCAACTAGAACTAGGACCACTAAAATAAAACAGTGTCAAGTTGACCTTAAACTAAACTACATTGTAGTGCCATGAATAAGAATGTTTTTCGTTATATATTCTCCACATCACGATTTTTGCTTTCCCTTGTTCAAATATGATGCAGGAATTTACCGTCCGCATAGCTGATAACTTTGTCCATTTAGTGTCCAGGTGCTATTTTCTTGGCTTTCAAAGTGTGGGACGATCAAGCCGTCTGGAATGTGGACCACTACCAGATTTTGAAAGATATGGCCGTGGAGGATATGTGAGATGCCGTATTTTGTTATCAGTACTATTTTTCATCCAGATGTGATCTTTTTGAGATGTCCGCAAATATGTAACTTGCCATTTCTAAAGCAGCCACCGTACATAGGCCACAAAAGTAAACGACTTCTCAGCCAAATTTACTTTTCAAAACTTATTACTGAAGTGCTCCACAAAGCTTCATTTTAATAGTATATTCATATCGAAATGAGCCCAAATATATTTTGGTGACTTAGTGAGGGTGATCCACAGAAACTAGTAGAGAATTCGAAAGAACATTTTATATCAACAATCATATCGCTAAATATGACGTCACTTACATGAAATTTCGAATTATGGGGGCAAAGCTGAAGTTGAATGTACTGTTTTTGTGCACAAGTTCGTCATATTTTGTGATACGATTGTTGATATTCAATGTTCTTTCCAATTCTCTACCAGTTGCTTACAATTACCCCTGACGAGTGTCAGCCAAAAATATTTGGGCTCATTTCGATATGAAGATACTGCTCAAATGAAGATTTGTAAAGCACTCCATAGTAACTGGTTTTGAGAAGTGGATTTGGCTAAGAAGTCTTGTACTTTTGTGACTGATGGAGGGCGGTGTGAATTTGCGGACATCTCTTAATGACTAATGGCCAGGTCTGTAACCAAGCTGCAAGGTTCCGATCACAAGTCAAACATACTCTTATAGATTTGACTCAAGTCAAGTCGAGTCATTTTTAACTCATCACCGAGTCAAGTCCTAACCGGCTAGCAGATGGTCGAGTTCGAGTCATAGTTTTTTGACTCGAGTCAAAATCCAAGTCATTATGTTCACTGTTCAGTTTTAGCTTCAATCCGACTCAACCAACTTTTTTAAACGCTGCTCGAGTGATATAGAATGGCTCGCATTCAAAATATCGTAATTTTCCGCAGTATTAAAATTTTCTGGCTCTATTTTCCAAGTATCGGGACCGATTGGCAAAATACCGGTAATGTAGCACTTTACTGCTCTCCAAAGTCGCAATTGTATTTTTTTCTTGACCGTCCTAATCTCGAGTCATATGACTTGGTTCGAGTCGTGCACAATGACTCTCGTACAAGTTGAGTCGGTACAAAAATGACTCGAGTCAAGTCACGTCACCAGAAAATCACGATTCGAGTCGAGTCATGTCTGGAGTCATTACAGCCCTGCAAGTGACCCTACAAATAGGTTCAGTCTTTGAATAAATATTCATTTACTGTGATACAGAGACAGAGTCATGCCTTTGTTACGACAATCTCCTTTGTAAAACTGATGCAAACATCTCCAGACCACTTTGTACTTATAAAAATTGAAATTGTGAAATTGAGTGGTTTAGCAGAGCATAAGTGCAAGTAGACTGGAAACACGGCCACGCGGGTAATCAGAGCAAGTAAGCAAAACCTATTCCAGTACTCTGAAATTGTAGTAGTACTTCGTTACTGATCTTAAAGATTTTTCCAAATTAGATTGTAATTAGAATTACTGAATTGAAAAATAATAATGGAAAAGATTTCTAGGATGTGCAACAAAAATCAAGTTCCGTATCAAATCAAAATATCATTCAAAATTGTAATCAGATTTCATTCTCGTAAGCATGAGAACGGCAAATGTCTGTACAACAAGCTTGGCTCGTTTCGTACGATACAGTTTTCTTGTACCATTTTCCGGAGAACCGGAAAGATTAGAATTAAAATAAGAGCAGAGCAGAGTTGTAACCAAGTCACAAGGCTCCTGGTCATAAGTCGATCTCACTTTTATAGTTTTGACTCAAGTCGAGTCGTTTCCAATTCTCCACCGAGTCAAGTTCGAGTCCAAGTCATCGAGTAGAGCGCAGGTTCTCAACACGCGGCCTGCAGAGGCTTATTTTGTTGCCCACGACATCTTCGATTATGAAAACAATTGCTGATATGGTATGGTAATACTTACATTCAGTTTGTTGTATGTATAACTGCCTCGCATAACCGGCTGATTCAGTCGATCTCTAGAGCATTCAAAACATAACTATATACTACAACTTGAATTATCTAGTAGTCCAAGTCTGACACCAGAACGCTTATAATCACCAAGTTCGGGTTACCTGGATGATGAAATGCACGTCCCATTTAATGGCGATTCCACTCATACAGATGATGCAATTGCACTAAAAGTACACTTTAAAACAAAGAAAGTGTTGAGCTACTTTTCCAAGTGTCCTTGGTACTCTATATATTCAAGTACACAGCACTGGTCCTTAACGTAATGTAAACTATCCACAAAATCCTCTAACCAGCCTACATCTGCCCAGCTGCCAATGTCGCTTCCTGAGGTACGATGTGTTGGTAAATGCTTTTACTGAATAAACATTTGGCAATTCAATTGATGGTGTGCCGAAGATAGTTGAGAACTGTTCTGCGTAAGTGTAAATCCAGGACAGGGCTCTACAACAAAATCGACCTAATGTAGTTTTCAATGACACAATTGTTTTCTATTCTGATACATGACGGGATAATGATGCGAGACTGCAAAAACTAATTCAAAAATGATATTACATCTAGTTTGATATCACATAAGAAAGCTCCAATATAGTTGTAGATGACGTCCGAGCAATTGATACATTAATGAGCGCAGATCCACTGCTAA
The DNA here is from genome assembly GCA_000444245.1 of Botryllus schlosseri. Classification (NCBI taxonomy): domain Eukaryota; kingdom Metazoa; phylum Chordata; class Ascidiacea; order Stolidobranchia; family Styelidae; genus Botryllus; species Botryllus schlosseri. The sequence continues at coordinate 12,742 of ATSW01010247.1, forward strand.
AATTAATTTCGATCTGAACTGTGCAATCTCGTACATGCTCTTTGCGAAAAGAGTGTTTATTTCCGGCCGTGTACATTGTACACGGTACAACCCCTGATATATGTGTGTGAATATGCAGATATACCCATGGCACACGAAACATAACCTATATCAGAGTTATACCGGGTATAAATCGACTACATCACTTTAACTCAAAATATACATACAAATATGAACGTGAGAAGATATGCACGTAGGCACTTACAATTTATGACCTCGGTATAATTCTGAGTTAGGTTAGGTTTTCGTGTACCCTCCTTTCTGACTCCTTAGGTGTGAATTCACACTCTTCAGTCTTTTCGCTATGAGTGCAAGGGGCAAGTTGGCGCTGCCCATCTGGAGCGTCCAAGTAGTTTGCAGGCAAGAATATGTAATAGGGCCTAAAGATATATATTCAGGGTTATTTGTTTTTCAGAACGGA
>ATSW01010248.1:0-17211 GCA_000444245.1 Botryllus schlosseri
CAGAAAGGGGGCACTATATCTTTCAATATTCCACTATTTTACGACAGATTTGGTACTCAGAGGTATCTAGTAGTGGGCAATTCTGGTGCAGGCTGTTTGATCGAAATTCATCCTTTCCATACGTCCAGAATATCTCCGTTTTGTCTTCTGTTCACACTCAGCGATACCATCAGGAATGCAGAAAACGCCGCATGCGTCATCGCCACTTTTTTAATGTGCTCTGAAATATTATCCAACTGGTATTCATAGTTCGTTTGTAGCGAATCTTACAAATCGGCTTACGGCCGCGTCCGTCTGAGATGCTGACACAGGTTTTTGCGTCTTGAACGTGAATTGTGCGTAAAAAGGTAGCGCGGTGCATGTCGGTTTAAGCGCGAACGCAATGTTTCTGCATATCCCCGGTTCACCTCTCGCGATTGCACACTGCACAGACACGCGGCATTGTTGTCGAAAAACATGTATAGCGTGTAGCCTACTATATATGTCGCATTCGGCCGCAGACGTACAACGATGGATGCTGAAAGGCCTGAACCTTGCCAGTGATGCGCGAGCGAGTTCGCGTGAACTGGCGCCGCGAAGAATTTACCCGGAAGAGGTCTTCTGCGGCGATAGAGAATCCACTGTGTACGTTAAGAGTGTAATTTCAGACGGCGCATCGTTGATCGCTAACGGCTGTCGGGTTTTGTGTTACTTGCGGAATAGCGCCACGAAAATATCCGTGCCCGCGTTTTTGATTGATGCCGCCATGTCCGCTAGTTGACTTGAAAGCGGAGGCGTGTAGCAAAGAATGGCAGTGACACAGTCGCGAACTCGTGCAGGGTTGACCGTGCTTGCACGATTTCGATTTTAAGATCCGCATGTACTTCAGAGGTAACGCCATAAGGCAGGACTGACGCACGGGTCAGCGCTGTTTTTACGAATTAATCCTCAACTTGGATTCAAAATCCAATCTCCTTGTGGGGCTAATTTGCATTCGCGCGTTAGTCACGGTCGTGGATATCGTTCTATAAAGCGAAATTAAAAGTAAGTCGCAGACCAATGTACCGTGCAATGGCCGCATGGGATGCACATGCCTATATTCTAAAGACACTAGTGTGTGCAGTTGTGCACTATGCAGTGTTCAAGACGGTTATTTTGTGCCTCTGCTACCTTGGTTCTTAACTAGGGTTGATCGGGCCATTCCAGGGGATGCATACGAACAGACTCAACTCACAGCAGAAGTCTTACTGATCTCCAATCAATATTCATCGTAGTCTTTTTGTTCTGTACGTGTATCGCGCTTCGATAATTTTGTTCTTTTACCAGTGGTGTGGTTGCTCGACTTATTTTGTGCATCAGCAATCACCATTCTGTATTAATGTATCCGATGTGTGATTTAGTTGATATTTTTTGTCTGCCGCTAGGCGAATAGTTGAGGCTAGCAGACAAGCGTTCTGATTCGCCACATTAATAAAGGTTTAGAACAGGGGTCGCCAACTCAAATCGGGTCGCGGGTCACTTTTCAAATTTCGTAAGAGGCCACGGGCCGCATGAATTTAATATCGATATAAAATAGACCACATATAGTTTAGCAACCGCGTTTTCAAACTTCACGTCACGTCACGAGCCGCGTGTTTGCGACCTCTGGTTTAGAACCACTCACATCAGATTCAGTGCGCTTTGAAACAATCAAAATCTACCCAAATCGAAATGCAAGACTACGTCTCCTTGAGAAACGTTAGTGACTACATGGTTAGTGTATCGACATGTGAAACGGCGTAATTGGAATTATTCGCCAGTTGTTATGTAACGAGATAATTTGAATTCCTTGCCGTGTCGCGATTGCTCTACGAAATGTAGGGATGAGGTACTAGGTAATGATCAACCGCAATTAACGGGGTCGTTGGGGTCGAATTGTGACGCAAAGTACTTTTGCAAATCGCCGTCCGAACCACTGCGTTTCATTGTCGCTTAAAACGAAACCGGTAATTTAACATTTCTCAGATCAGATTATGACGCAGCATAGTCTGCGATAGAGACGGTCGTAATGATACATTGCTACCGTGACACGCGAATTGCGATACTTCTTTAATTACCGCTTGGCGTGCCGCGACTACGGCAGCGTAGACTGCTACGTATATAGTTCGCGGGCCCTCGCTGCAGCGAGAAGAAATCCGCTGATCGAAAACGAGAGAGAGATAGAGGGAAGAAATGCAAAGGAGAAAACGCTCCTTATCTATCCAGGGAGTGGATAAAGCAGGGCAGGTGTTGACTCTTTTAGCATTCAACGGCTAAGTTCGCGCAGGTGGACAAATCCAGAGGTGGTTAAAGACGCCGTTTATACTCAAATAGAAGTAGAAGGAACGCCACAAATTTCCACTGGAAGTAGAGATTTTTCAAAAATGTCAAAATTATACTTCGAGAGGAAGTGAAAAATGAAAGGTCTGCAATGTGCTTAAGTGAATAGTTTTATAGAAGACTTACGACGCTATGAATAAGCGCAATTTTCGAATATATCCATAGTTGACCATCATACAGGGCTATTCCGCACCGGTTTTACGACGATTTCACTCGTAAAAGTAATAAGAATTTGTCTCAAAACTAATTTCTACTCTTTCAAAATCCAAATTGTACAAAGCGAGTGGTTTCGCTCAAAACACTGTCCAAGTTGAAGCGGCACTAGAATACGTATGGTATGGACAGGCAAAACCTGATTTGAATATCTTCAAATAGTACTGACCACATCTTCATGAAACCGATTTATCACATTTTCCTTAACCGCTACGTTTGAATCATGGCGTACACCGTCGCTTAGTCCTTACGAAATTTAATAACACCTCCTCCTACGTTATATGTAGATCTCTAGACGTATTATAGCGTAACAATCACTTGCGATGCCGGGAAAAACACACGATATGGAGGACGACTTCGAGGCCACGCTACCGCCGAGGCTGAGACCTGTCCTGGACGACATTGCCGAATTCGAGAAGAACTGGGCTGAGAACCGACAGATCACAGAGTGGAACGGCCACACTTTCACGCCGAACTTTTTCGCCGACACCGCGAAGTTCGCTTACGAAAATTGGTCGCCGCGGAAAGGAGATGTTTTCATCATGTCCTTCCCGAAAACTGGTAAGATATTCGACTTTCAGTTATTTTGTTATTCGAAACTTATTTCTGCTTTTCCTGAAAATGCTACAGTCAAGTCCAGTCAAGCACTTTTGCAATTCTTATACTTATGAGAATGATCTCGAGAACTTGATTTATCATTTTTATTGTTTCTGATTCCGGATTTCATTCAATATTCAAGTTTTTGCGAATTCGGTAATTCTCATCCTAATCTAATTGAAAAAACTCTCTAATACTAATCTTATTCGGAAAAGCTAAACTTTTTCTAGTCGTCCAACTGAGCTCGCTGATTTTGAGACAGTGAAGCAACCGTGGTCGTACAGAATGGTGGCAGACGCACCAAGTAACGTGTTGTAGATGCAGAGTTCCTCTGAATTCACGACCACGTGGGCCGTAATCACGAATAAACAAAATGGCGAACGATGAATTTCCAGTCGACCGCAAGCAGAATGCTTATGCAGCGCGTTCCTGCCGTTTGAAATTCGTTGATTCGACGCGTAGTAATTGTCGTGGTATTCCTAAGTCTCGTAGAACTCGGCTGAAACTTTTTTGATCGAAATAATTTTCAATGTCCCGCGTCGGGAATCTTTCCCTGTGTGAAGGGATCTTGTGTCATGAAAATCGGTTTTGGAATATGTTTTNAGCTTTTTTTGCTGATTNNTAAAACAGTTACGGAATACGGCTTCAAACATTTTCTCTATANTATGTTATGAAAAAATGCATTCATGACAGAATTCTGTTAGTTAGGATACTATNTGGTGATCTGAGGATCTATCTCTTCAAGGGAAACCCGTTCTGGAAGAGTGTGATGTGACAATGTANGCGTGAGAATATTCCTAGGAAATTATGTGCGAGTGTAAACAATCCCTAGGAAGTTATGTGCGAGTGTANACAGAGTAGATGCAAACTACTAAAAATATACTGCATGCATTACTCTTTATTTTGTCTCACTCGTCGTCTTTGCACAAATGCACAGTTACCAGCTCGGTATTCCCTTGTCCTTCAAAATTGCNTCTTATTCCGCCGAAATGGTTTTCTATTGGATCTTTGCACATATTTAAATACAACTAATTGTGATGTTTTCNAGTTGAAAAAGTTTGTAATCGGTGATATATTTTTGAAAACACAATATATACCAATTTTGCGCCACTANCTAAAAAGCTATATACACCGTACGTGACGAAGTGTTGTGTGCGTATCGTTGGACAGCTTTTTCTCTGATTTTTATGACTTTCCTGAAGTGTCAATCCCCACCCCAATTCTATACAGGCCGTATAAGCTGGAGNAATCAACCTTACTTCATGCCTTAGTTGCTACTACCTCAATTGATGCACCTATACATTCACATGNATGTAAATAAAGACATAATCAACCATGCAATGTTTCCATTACCAGCGCAGCTGTAAACAACGCTCGGCATCGGCATCGATTGCTCGGCTCAGTTGACAANATCATCGCGACCATAACAATCGGTNNCTAGTCTGACTACACACAGCCAGATGTTTCGTTTCAATAATTCAAATTCCAGCCATTCTTTATCTGAATCCTAAAGATTGCGGACGACGGTTTTAATTGCTCATTGTGTCGTCACTGACAGTGATTGATAACATTGTATTACTCTTTACCGCCATCGTCCGTTTAATCTCCTCGTNATTTGTACAGGTACGCATTGGATCACGGAGATCGTAAAGCAAATCATATACAGAAAGGACCCTGTCAGTCTGCGGTACGGGAGAAAATGGCACGCGGAGTTGGCNATCATCGAGTTCGGGCCAGGTACGCCATTTTGATTAACGTGAGCGCCAAAGCGCTGGTAAAATACGTGCTGTACTGCTTGGGATTCGGGAGCTTTTTNNTTTATTTTAGTTGGTACGCGCTTGTTGTAAAGTCTGTGAACTGTAAAAAGTAATATAGTAAGCTCCTCTTGGTCCGAAATGGGCGAAATANTATCGTCATTTTGAAATTAAGTTNTAACAACATAAATACCAATAGCACTTCAAAACGTTGGTGTCTAAAATGAGCGTATGCTGTGCATCCTTTATTGTATTGTATACGCCTGTATGCGNCATCGTTTCAGGTTTTATGTGCTATTTGCGAGAGTGATAGATTGGAACAAGGGCATTTTCGCTTGAAAACTTTTCACTGAATGTGAAAATACAGACTATTCTCATTGATTCAAATGATCTGATTCGATATNCGAAAGACCGTATTCGTTTTGAAACGCCTGATTCCAATCGATTGGAAGTTGCTCACATTTCTGGAATTAATTACCGTATANGAAATCATGATCAACCCACAGCANCATTGGCTCAAGTGCAATTGAATNAGCATGGTAAAAAAATTCTGAATTATTTGGTGTAGAACTGGCATTATGTTAGTTTGTTTGTGGTCGCATACTTGATCTTTTCAAATAATCCACAATCTTGNCACGTCTCAATGGGTGATACTTTAATTCACTCCACTCGAATCGAAGGCTACTACAGGTGCTCGATATTGTCCTGGCCTGCGTGTGATCGAAGTCCACTTACAACCCGCTACGGCCAGTCNTAATTATAATCCAGCCGAAAACAAGCGCAGGAAGGTTGTTTACTGCGATTTGAATGTCGACGGATTGCCAGCCTGTGACACAGCGCTAGGTTGATTCGAGGGCGGTGACGCACCGCAATCGACTGCGTCCACAGACGCTGCGTACGCGGGTGAACCATGGAGATGATTTAATAACCAAAACATATCCGGGACTTTCCGGGCTATCTGTTGACGCGCTGAAAGCTNTACTACCTTGGAATTCGACCAGGGATTCCTTNCGAAGCGTCGGAGGCAGACTTGGACAACTAGATGATTCTACTTGTGTAATTAAACTAATATAGTGCGAAACNAGTCAAGCTTGGTGTATAGTTTGNCATTCGCGTGCTTNTGAGAATGAACCACTAGATGAACTGAACTTTTGTTTTGTCTCTTTCCAATGTGAAATGTAATTCAATTGCTAAGGTTTTGCAAATTCAATAGCTCTGATTCNAATCTAATTGAAAAAAAAAACTGCAACTATAATCNTAACTCTAGATGTAATTTCGAAAAGTTGAAATTTTCCGAGTTGTCTGATTCTGCCTCCTTGGNATCCGGCCCGCGTAACCCGGGTCTTATAAAGCCTAGCATGAAATCNGGTAGTGCTGTAAGTCGTCAGCCAAGGAATAGCAGTAAAGAATATCGGTCTGGTGTGAAATGACCATTGATCTGTGNAATCGAAAGCCGACACAACATGAATACTANAAATAACGACTCAGATCCGAATGACCGGGACTGACCTTTTCGGCAACGAGCTTGCCTCTGTTATGCAATGGTGTTTAGACGACTATGCTTATTACGCAAGGATATTACCGCACTGTTCAGCAAAATACCACCCCATTAAGACATGACGTAACGGAAACATTTACGCGACCAACGTNGGAAATGTCACAATGTCAGANACAAAAANATGANTGGGCCTTGTGCGATACAACCCAATTTTCGCGATACGACTATGCTTTGAAGTGACTCTGACAATATCACNGATTAANAGATGCGAATTTATCAACGCCAATTTTCTGATTTACTGCAANAGGTACTGGCCGTGAAATGCCGATTCCAGTCCGTTATCAGACTATGTAAACAAGCCCAGGTAGACGGCATTCCATCNCTGAACTTGCATTGACAGATAGCCTCGATTTGTTCGTCTCCGTATTTACCTGTGTTGTGTACGTTGATGNGTGGCGCAGGCCAATTCAAAATGTCCGTCNGTGACTTTCTNTGGCTTCAGAATCACTAGGTGGNCCCCGTACGGGCGGGAAAACGAATCGTATTTGAACTTGTCGTTTNGTCTGGTATTTCGTAAATATTTTACGTTATTCTGCCTATAATATAAAAAAAATCACAATAAATTGTATGGAACGAATTGTATATTATAATCTGACTGGTTTTCGCCCCGTTCGCCTTCAAAATACTGTTTCATGTTTCCACTCACTTCTAAACTGTTCTTTAAACCCAATTTNATTCATTTTACAAGTTATATTATTTGTAGCATACCAATTTATGGAATTAATTATTTGGATCATCCTAAAATCCTGATAATGACCGTTACAGTNNAAGCCATGGAGTNCCGTTCCCAAGTCACGTACCGATTTCTCGAAATCGAAGTATCGCGTTGACGAGACAATGGCAGGCACAATTTAATTGTGACCAAACAATGACTTACCCAGAAGATTTTCAAGGGCCTCATTAATATCTGTCAAGTTTGGTTCGGATAACAATCGTGTTCTATACACCTTGANTTCTTCGATAATATACACCCGTTTGTAGCCTACACCAGNGAACCACGACATATAAAAGACGCTTGATTGAATTTNCTNGATTGGNGTTCCACTACGCGACATGTGTACTAGGGACGTAAAAACTCTAAATCTGTTGCGGAAATGACCAGATTGTCCTAACGGCAAAAAGAATGGCGATTCGACCTCGGTTGAACTCTTCAGTCGGGTTTGTACTTTAACACCGCACAGGCACAACCCCGCACAGGCACAACACTTGCGACGTCATATCAAGTGATGCTCCACTCGACCCNAAGCCGAGTGCTTGTTTCATAATCGCTTTTGGCGAACCCTACTCGTTTGGATCACGGCAAGGTCCAAATGCTGAGCTTTTTAGAAGTNATTCGGGCACATTTGATGCGAATCAACGAAATTGTGGTNAATTTCCATTCACAAACNCTATGCTCCAGCTGTATNTCAGCATNTGGTTGCTCGCTAGTNGCCTTTCCTANGTAGAATTGAAGTTAAGGTCAGTTGAGTTCGCCATTGCTTATCAAGTCGCGCTCACGCGCCCGACGACGGATACGCAGTTAGTATAAATGACGTCACAACGGGATAAAGTCCACCGTTATCCGAGACCACCTTACGGAGTTCGTTGACTGATAACAGTGATAACAAATAGCAGATGCTTTTCTGTATGTGGCTATTTACGTCATCGACAATGAAGCAGAAAAGAACTCTAGACTTCGATATGAAATACGGATGTGGTTAGAACACACGCAATGCATATATACTTTTTAATCTGTTGAAACAAGCAAACNAAAAAGGATGGTATACGAGGATTATATACATATGCAGACGCACAGGGGCACCGAGACGCAGTTACGCCTGGAAAGCGAAAGACATGGGAAGAATCTGACACGGTNCGTGGGTTAGGCGAGGCTGAAGAATGAGGGTTGAAATACAATCTCGCTTTGCCTCGACTCTATTCGTTTCGGATATCATTTTCGGCAGAATCTGAGTTGAACTCGGTTGAGACGAAATTTCATCATCTCGGGCCAAAGACTCTGCGCACCGCCGACAAGTTCATCACGGCAGCTGACAACTGATTAATGGATGTAAATAGATTAGGCTCGTTTGTTAATGTTTACCGCAGTGTCGAGTGTCTGCAAGATGTTGGATCGGTTTGGTGCAATTCAGTTCAGTTCAGTTCGCTTTATTAATAACTCCATCGTTGCGAAACACTGCGATATTTCGATAAAATGAAAAGATAGGAAGGAGTCGAAACGATTGCAGTAGTCTTTCATTCAATCACNCACCAACTTTGACCTAGAGTCCTAGAGCATGCAAATNAAAGGCATATACTACCGTGCACTGCATCACGAGTAACAGGTGATAACATGAAAAGGGCATGCGAAGAAAATGAAGTGTTTCATCAGGCAATTGTGGCATATCGCTATTAGTTTTGAGGACAACTAGAAAATCTTCAGATTTTCCGAATTAGATTAAAATTATAGCTACAGTTTTTTTCTCCAAAATGGGATTGAAATTAGACTTACTGAATTCGCAACAACTTGAAAATCTAATAACATTCCGAAACAAACCAACATACTTCAAATTCAATTCGTATCAATTCAGATTTCAGTGTCATATAAGCAAAAGAATGGCAAATGTATATACGCCGAGCTTGGCTTGGTTCGCACTATACAGCTCTTCAGCATTTCAGGAAAACCAGATATTAGATGAGAACATAGAAACTTTCCACCAAAACTAGTAACCTATATTTACACAAGTAGAAGACTGTCCATGTCTGACGTGTGGCCTTCAGAGTGAATTCGAGTCGCCCGAACATTGGGCTGCTAACTCGGGCGCTTACGTGGCGCATAGGAGTGAATAAAACAAAATCTTTGTCCTATAGAAATATGTTTCGTAATCAATTGAAACAAACTCTATCTGTTTCCTCAGACGAACTCGCGCTACATTGTTCTTGGCCTAGTACAGCGCGCAGCGGATAAGGCGTTAAGCGCCAGATTGCATTGTGACCTGATGAAATCACATCCGAAACATCATTAATTAACGGCGCGCGTATCGGTAATCCTACGGCCTGCCGCGAACCCGCCNGACCTCAACTCTGCTCCGAATGTTTCTTGGAGATTATCACGAGGAGTTATTATGAGGTCACAAATCAACATGTGCATTGTGACGTGTCGAAAAGCTGTTTAGATCACAATGCCTCGTAGGTGAAGCCGTCTGCTGAACGCAGTTGAACCGGCTGCGCGCACTCGGTTGACCCCTGCCATCTCCGACAGACTCTCTTAATGACTGGTATCCAGTAATAACAGAGCTTTCACATTTTGATCAAAAATAGAGAGGAAAAAATTATGCACAAACAGCCACTTAGCGCCCGCGCTTAAAATAATCAGTGGCATTTCGCGGACGATTCTCTCGTGGCTGTGTAAGGGTAGCGCGCAAGGAAGTAATATGTAAATAACTGCGTACGTAAACAAAGAGTTACCCGATGTCAGCGTTGTCCGGGCTGTATGAAGCAGACTTCAACAATTAGATAATTCTAGTTGTTGTTTAGACTAGCGAAATGCTTGTAATCTAATTTGTGGGATGTTTATCTGCTATAATTGTAATTCTATTTATGATATGTTTCTACACAAGGTCTGTTGTCTTAGAGACGCGATTCTTGACCTTACATCGCCGAACGAGGCGAATAATATATTTCGGAACCGTTGCAATACCCATTCTCTCGCACATATTCGGAACTTAAGTCTAATAGATTGTCGACTGGTGATAACGGTCCGGTATTCGCTGGCTGATCAGCGTGACGAACTTGTTAATCAATCATTCATTAGAAGCGAGTGTTTCAAGCGACCATACAATCGTTGACATTTTTTCACTACCCCGGTAGAGCGCACGCTTTTTCTGTTCACGTCAAGCGACATTCCTCGCATATTTTCACTCGCTGCAATCGGCTCGCGTTTTTCGAATACGTGCGAGACCAGCGTGGTCGCCGAGGTAGGCGAACGATGCAAATATCCCGTTCCAGGTTTCGATTTGAAAGTCGTGATATAGTTATTGCCCACTACGTCAAAACGAAGATTCCTGACGTCACGCCGTAATTACTGGGGCTAGATACTATGATCTGAGTCGAGAATTCCGAGTCAGTTTTTTTTAGTACTAAATTTTTAACTGTTTTTTGAAAATTCCAAATTATTACTCATCAAAGAATCTAAATGCAGCATACGGCCAAACGTGTTCACTGTTCAGCTGTTCACGAAAACGGCATTTCATTGGAGCAGTGATAAACCCGCGGCGTTTTCCCAATTCGTTATGCCATATTTATGGAAGATACATTAACGAAATTATTCCTGACTGACAATATCTTGTTTGTGGTCGAACGGAAGATACGTAATTCAGCTTGTCTAATGTATAACGCCATAATACGTATTACTCGTAAACTAGAACTCAGCTTGAGAGTCGACTAGTAACAGAATCACCCATGTATTCGATTCTGCCCAGCCATAATTATCACGAACATTACGCCCTTTGAATTTTCAACATGGCCTGCGTTACAGGCCGCGAGACTGGAGACTGTTATATTTCATCTTGTGGTTTCCCTCTTTCAGCGTCCAAGTTCAAAGTAATCGACCGCCTGCCGGTGCCGCACCGCATATTTTCCTGCCATTTGCCCGCGCATCTCATGAACTTGGAGAAGATCAGAAAATGCGGAGCCAAGGTGGGTGTCGCGCTTAACGGTTTCCAGTCCTGTTTTGAAACTGACTAAAATCTCATTTATTCACGGTCTCTCCCAATGATCTACAGTTTAATGCGAAAGGTCGCAGAGCTTACCTGAGTTCATTCGAAATTTTCGATTGTTGTTTCCGAGTATATCTGTGTCATTATAAAATATTATCAGTTTTGTTGTGGCCTCCATAGTGACAACGGCATCATACAAGTATTGCTAGACACCTTACGATTGACGAACTGCGCAATGACTCGAATTCGAAATGTTACTACAGATGTGGTCACAGTAGCCCGCGGTAGCGGTGATGACGAAAACCTTCACTCAATTACAAGTAGAAATGGCTATTCACAAGATATGTTCACTATACGCTAACTCGCCTCATAATATAGTTAGTTGACGGGCAAGTAACTGCTGCATTTTGAGTAGTTCACGTTCTAGTTCTAGTTGCGTACTGTGAAAACTGAAGTAGTTCTAGTTCTAGTACTAATTGTGTATTTTGAAAAGCGATTAGTTCTAGTTCTAGTTACCTTCGTTCTGTTGTGTGATGATCGTCCAGCCATTAGTAGCCTACAGTCATCGCTACTAACAGTGGCGTAGTCAGGGGGTGGGTTTTGGGTGTCGAAATCCCGCCCATTTCAAACTCGAAACCCCATCCTTCTGACATGCTCACATCTAATATTCCTTAGCACATTTACGATTCAGTAATTCGTATCAGCCTTTCCAGTTGGTTGTGGTTTAGGTAATTGGTCGCGGATTTTTAAAGTTCGGCGGTTGTATTTCTAGTTTTTGTTTGTTCCAAGTGTGAAAGCACCTGCTGAATGATGAATATGTTTTTTCTGCCGCGTCAGACATAAAAATTCATTACTTTTTCGTCACCACGCATACCTATTCCCGCTCCGACCTCACTTGACCCTCGAGGTCAAGATATCAGACACAACACGCTATTGCGTCACGAGACAACGCAGACGACGCGTATAACGTTACGTAACTGCGTAACGTATCTACCGCAAACGCGATTGTTAACCTCTGCGCAGATAATCTACATCTACCGCAACCCGAAGGACCAGACAGTGTCGTGGTACCACTTCTCGCGGCGCATTCCCCACGCGCAGTCGCAGGAATTCAAGGACCTGTACTCGGACGATTGGGACAAATTCATCGACAACTATTTCAGCGGTGAGTTGCAGACATTGACATAATTCTAGTTGTCTGAATACGCTAATAGAAGAGAATTGCCGGTGACATAATTATATAGTCTAATTTGTGCAATGTTTTTATGCGCTCATTTAAACTGTAATCTAATTTCTGGTCTTCCCGAAAAAGCCACAGTAGAACTGCATAGAGCGAAACGTGCCTAGCTTGCTGCGCAGACATTTGCTATTCTCGTGCCTATTAGAATGAAGTCTGGCTTGATATGAACCGAGCTTGATTTTTGTTGCCTTCATTTTACGAATTCAATAATGGTCATTCCAAATCTAAATCAAATTTGAGTAAAAGTAAGTAGCGATTATTCTAATCCAAAAAAGCTGAAAATTTTTTAGTTGTGCTGAGAGAATAATTTGAAATAAAGAATTTACCTCAATTTCCGAGTTTCTGCGAATTCAGTAGTTCAAATTCCAGTCTAACTTTGAAAAACTGTAGTTATAATTCGAAATCGAATCTAATTTGGAGCTGCTACCTCATTCGTAAACGCAAATTCGATTTGAAGTTCGTAAAACTAGATTCGACACGAAATACCCGGTTCGATTGGTACAGTTTCATACATGATTCGGATCCGCGATACGTATTATCCATCCTTGTTCTTTTGCGATGTTGGAATTGTGAATTGTTGGCATCGTTTTTGGCTACGCTCAACGCCCGCGTCACGCCCACCTTGTAACCGCAGGGAAAATGCCAACTGAACAGCTCGACGGCGAGTGGTACCCCGATCACATGCTGAGCTGGTACCAGCACAAAAACGACGAGAATGTGAAGTTCGTTTGCTACGAAGACCTCGCAAAGGTAAGAAGTAGTCAAACCAAATCCAAATCCTGGAATCGCAGCAGTTCCAAGTCCATGTCCAAACGGATCAAACTCGCCGAAAAGGCTCATAAAAATTGGAATTGAACTGGAATTCCATGTCTAAGTCCGAATACTATTAAAAACAATATGAAAAAGTATTGGATTTCGCTTTTTTTATCACGTCGTGTCTGTCTGTCGCAGGACATGTCCACGGAAATTCGCGACGTGGCCAAGTTCCTGGACATCGAGCTGACGGACGACGAGGTGGCTACTGTACAGCAGAAATGCACCTTCGATCACATGCGACAGTCCTCGTCCGGCACCCCGCTGCAAGACGTGTTCAAGCTGTTCAGAAAAGGTGAGTTGTTTTCCAAACGAAAAGGGAAGGGAAAACAAACACTCTAGACGAGAGATGTGGCTCGAAGTAATAATAAGTAACGGCGTAGGACGTTTTCACCGGACCCAATCCATAATTGTTGATCTGCTGCTGCGAGTCGGCGTTTTTGCATTTCGCATGTGATATCTGTAAAGAATAAATCTCGCACCATCTCCACTGCCTTCGAATCGATCTCTCACCACCTCACAACCGACATTTAATGAACTAGCAAAAAAATAAAGACTGCCAGCTGTGACTAGCAGAACAATAAATGCATTTAGCTATCGATTTTTTTATAGTCATACCGTATGAAATTTCTATGACAGTAAATAATTTCATGAGGGTTATAAGTGACCTAAGCAATTTTTAAACTTTTTATAACTAAGTAAATACTGAGATAGATTAGATTGGAGTGGTCCGCATTCGGACCGCGGACCGCCGTTTAAGCAGCCCTGGTGTAACTCGATTTACAATCACGTCAAATCCATCCATTTATAATTACAATTCGATTGCAATAGCAAGCTGATTGCAATTGCTATTGCACCGACTCTGACAGCGGGATAATCAAATACTATTCCACCGTTGAACTGGACTTGGGACTGATTTAATAGTGCCTCATTCACCCAGGCAAGGTCGGCAACTGGAAAAAGTACTTTTCGGAAGAGCAGTCGCAACGGGTCGACAAAATCATGAAGGACAAACTCGGCGACACCGACCTCAAGTTCACATACGAGATATAAAGTTCGCTGACACCATACGAGAAAGACACGGGACATTTTCATTGCATTTTTTCACTTCGTAAAAGGTGCACTGTTGCGTATGACGTAACAGACTTCGTCGCTAAATCTTTACAAGGTCCTAGCTCCACCTGGCGGTAGCGTAGGGCCGTAAAAATTGCACCGGTTCAACTATTGATGAGCTCTGAGACGGTATCTTTCCTTTGCGTCAACAGATAATTCAAGACCCGTTTTACAACAAATTGCCCAGTGGTATAACAATATCTCTCTTGGTCTATTCGCTACGTCCGTTTTACACCATTCATATTATTATTTAAGTAACTTTTAATTTCGTTGTAAAGATAGTGCTACAAATACGTCTTAAAAGAGTTTCAAAAACTTGTAATCAATTAACGAAATGATTTCAACGAATCGCGGGTGACTTTTTTTCAACTTACACGCTCGGTGCGTGGGGCGTCCAGCCCGAATATATGTATGATACGCCCATTTTATTTGACGTTTTCACTGTGTCAAATCTCACCGATCAAGCATCCACCAATAGTATATATATACCTCAGCAACTCGTGGGATGTAGATAATGTAATATATCAGTCAAATTCGGGGCGTGTGATGGTTGAAATATGTACTTGTTCACACCATCTCGCTTAGGTGCTGGGTTAAACCTAGTTTACGCTAGAAACTCTTTAAGTGTGCTGCAAATTGCGATTCACTATTTATTCAAAATGGCCGACCTCAAATGACGTTTCTTGATCGCTATTTCAAACCGCTTCATATATTAGACACTAACACGCGATTAGCGCTTATGACATTACTAAACTGAAGTGATTTGTTACAGTTCCAATTGCTAGTTGTCATGTTTTGCAGTACCAATCGAGATGAGACTGTTCGATATTTTCAAATCCGTATCCGGTCCCTGAGTTGGGTGTAGAATACAAATCCGGCCTTCACTCCGTATCTTGCCCAAAGCAAACTTAATTTCCGGGTCAATCTTATTAAAAAGTCGAAATAAGCCCCAATTCCGTTATTTTATACGAACCCGTCTAGGAAAATACTCAAATTCGACCCGGATCCGGTACAATTCCAGATATGGGGTCCAAGTCCATATCTGTAAACCATAGTTTTCGTGCAGACAACTCAATTTCAAGTCCAAACATAGCTTCAGAATTTCTGTCCAATCATGTCCAAATCCCAACTCGAATCTGATGATAAATGACATTCGCGCTACGCTCGCCATGAAAATTGAAATATACCGATAAAAATTCTATCGAATAGGGTATTTTCAAATCAAACTTCAAGTCTGTGCTGATCTCTGTTGCAAACGAGGAAGGCTGTCCGAAATAGCAACACCGGGTTGTCTATTTTCCATAACTCGTGACCACAGCCGTTTGAACCCTCTTGAAATCTGGTATATTGTATGTTTGTTTATCATGATAAATTACTTCCGTTCCTATTCCTATTCATCAACCTTACCCACTGGAAGGTGACATCTTTGTGCCTGTCTGCGCCTTTTCATTTTTGTTATAGAGTGTTTAATTCCTTGTGCTCCAAGATTCAAACGAATCGCGCTTGACGCCAAAAATCAGATTAGCCACTGATACAGTTTCCCGCCTCAACCATGTTCCTACAGTTCCAATCGACGTGTTCTCCCTGCCTCGCGGGCTCTGCTAATCCGACCTCGAGCGTTAGCGCAGCCCCGTTCTGTAAGTTCCACAAAAATCTATTTTTGTGTCGAGTGTACAAATTATTTTCGGTGATATTTTACGATTGTTTTAGTAATTCGCTTAGCTTTCATGTACGATTTTAATCGCCGTTTCGGGTCGCCCCGACGCGGCGGTAGACGATTGTTTCGTAATAAATCTAACGTTAGTGAAGTCGTCAGTGTTGTTAAAAGGCTTGCAGCGTAGTATATAGACAGGTCGTTCGCTTATTTAGACATCTTATCAGTTCAAATCAAATCATCGCAAGAGCCACATGATATAATTTTCCAGTTACAACTCCTCATACGGGCCAGAGTCATAAATTTTAGACGGGCGTTAGGTTAGAAATAGTGTTTGATTGAGGGTTAAGTTTGGGATTAAGGCCATCATATCGGCATACCGGAATATGGGGCGGAAAGATGTGCCTAAATCTCGATGCACATCACGGTCTTGATCTATCTGTTTTCAAGTCATCACGCCTCTCGCGGGTCTGATCTGGTGCGCGATATTCGGCCCACATGTGACCAAAATGACTACCCTGCTGTATTCCGTGGGAGATAATTGGGAATACCAGCGTTTTGTCTGGTTAATCATATTCTAGATTGATAATATTCCTTCCGATACTACATATTTGGAGGCAGAGTAAACGGAAGGGGTGGATACAACGATTCGGGGCTGAGCATCGATTGTGACGATTTGAATCGAGTATTGAGGCGGGGCCTACGATTGAGTTACCGTAGTTACGACCAAGTTATCGTAGGCCCCGATTGAGGGTTGCTATAGTTACGAATGATCATCCCTCACACCAGTGGCGGCTCGTGACAATATCGGGTGGTGGGGCAGGGGCTGCAAGCGACTTTTTATCAAGATGACGTCACAATGGCGTTTTCCAACGTAAACAAGTAACTTAATGATGGTACGGTAACATGAATTTCCCGGCAACAGTGATTTTAACGTATGTGCCACGAGAGGTCCGCTGGTGAGCTCTGACTTGAAGTGTGGTAACTGCGTAAACGGCGTACGGAACAAAGATTCAACACGGCTCATGTTCGCATTAGACCTGACTAATTATCTGCAGAAATGGAAATGACTATAACTCGAGAGATAGCGTAAGCCTAGTTGGAAAGGTCAACGAATTCGGACAGATACGCAATAGGCCTTTTGCAGGACTTCGATCACGTGACTAGGTCGCATAGCAACCACAAATTGGTTAGCAAGCTACTTTCTCGCGCACCTGCTTCAGTGCTAAATATCGCAT
>ATSW01010250.1:0-12980 GCA_000444245.1 Botryllus schlosseri
ACTTCTACAAACTCTAGTTCAGTGGTTCTCAACCGGGGGTCCGCGGACCCCTGGGGGTTCGTAATGCATTTTCAGGGGGTCCACGAAGCGAAGCGAATTTTCAAAACAGTTGATAACCTAATTTATATTTTTCAAATTAGGAAAATCACGGGGCAGTTTTGCTTCATTACAGTAGAACTCACATCAACAGGATGGCCGTATGAGATGGAATATCCTGGAGTGTGGACTCATTTTAGTTACCTAATTGCCAATAGCCCACTGATACAAATATTTGGCTGTATAGAGGTGTTTTGCTGGGCATTGTGTAAAAAACAAATTGTTGGATAAGTAAAGTCAATCACGGAGACTTCAAAATGTTCGCAAAAATCCGTTTTCCCCTGTGATATAGGCCTACAACCCACAACCACAGGCTTTACGTTATATGTTCAATATTAAATAGTTTGTCAATATTGGTGTCATCATTGTTGCGATCATACCCAAATGTGTCGTCAGAAGCGTTATGCCTTATTATTACATTCACCACCACTTTTCCTTGTTCAAATGGATTTTCAGCACTCGCTGATATGAAATCGAAGACGCGGATTTTAAAGACACGACCGCGTATTTGAAAAAATGCAGTTGCATAATTAGCTTTGGAATAATAAAAGTCAACCCAATTTCTACATAAATAGGATTCTGTTATTTTCAAAAAAAGTAATTTTGTTGCTGTTTATCACTAGCCTACATTTATCATTTGTACAAGACAGATGACGATTGTACGATGAGTGAGCTAAATTTTAACTAAAACTTCAGGGGGGGTCGGTGAGGGTACAAAAGGGGTCCGTGAATACAAAAAGGTTGAGAACCACTGCTCAGGTTCATAGTAAAATATTACGGAAAATCAGAAACCACCAAAAATAAAAAGCTTTTTGTATATAGAACTGGCGTTTAATATTGCAAAACACAAACAAAAAGTCTCGATACAATTTAAAAACATCTCTGCCTCTATTTCAGTATTGTATTTGGTGTGATNNNTCAGNATTTGTTNACCAGTGTAANTNTATGGGTCGAAAAGAGCTTCTGATTGNACGATGATAGAGAATCACTGTATTCAAGTTCACCGAAAAACTCACTCATTGTGTATTACAACAACCCAGGTTTCATGATAGATGATTTCAATACCAATATTTGATCTGTTGCTATTGTATGCTTACCGTGATGTCACTAACGAAAGCTGAAATTTGATTAATTTATGAAAATGAGAAAAATTAATACGGAAAAATCTGACGTGACCGAGAAATTATTAGCACAGAATCGGAGTCAGCAACCATAAATTAGCCTAAATCAATCATTAAAATTTTTGACGCTATTTTTTTTTCAAAATTCGTAAATCAGTGTTATCTTCGTCTCGGTCGATTTTTGCCCCCTTAACTTATGAGAAATACCTCTTAATAAAGTTATGTTTCATTTTTTTGCTGTTCGATTGTTAGTTTGCTTTACTGAGAGTGATATTCCAAGTTGTGGTGTTGTATTCTGTTACGAAGGTGTCGTGTTTTAGTTTATAATTGTATTTTAATGTCAGGCAAAATAGTGCTTTACCCCCTGGCACGTTTTTGGTCATAACTTTTTTTCCCCAAGGTAAAAAAAATGACAAAACCCATCATTGAAAAGCTGATAAAATTATCTTTCCAACGGTATATAATACGTCTTTATAAGAATTTTTTCTAGGTTGAGCGCAAATTCTACAGGACTGTGTGGTGTATTTCGCTCTTCGTGTTGTGTGATTGCGGGTCAAGCTCACAGCAGAGAGTCACTAATAGATATTCACAAACGGAAGGTTGGATATTTCGAGCAAACTTTTGAGATTGTCAAGGTGCATGCTCGTTTAGTGTTGATCGTTTATGCTGCCAGCACCATGCATATGAAGTGCCCCGCAGTTGAAATGCAATAAATTTGAACCAAAGATGTTATAATGACGTGAAAATTGTAATATATGAAAAAGGTTCACAGTGCAGAACCTATCAAGGTTCTGTTGTGAACGCGAACCTCAAAATTACCGAGGTTCACACACAGAACGCGAACGTGAACCTCACGTTCACACCATCCCTAATATTTACTACTTTGGCGGACAGTCCTGTTTTCGAAGCAGTTGGGCGACAATACGCGCCAACAGAAGGAGACAAGCTAGACGTCTAAATATCTCTAGATTAGTTTTGACATATGGATTCCGCGCGTGGTCACAGGAAATTAGCAGTTTATATCGCAGCGTTTAGAATATACATGAAATGTCCGCCAACTGCAGTCGCCCTAATTTTTTGACAATTTTTGCAATACCTAATAGACCACTTCAGCGGACATTGGACACTTAGGGAGACATTTCGCCATTTTGAGTAATCATGACCATATTCGTTACCGATCCAAGATGGGCATTATCGTCGTATTATATGTCAAGGGTTGGGAATCAGTTTCGTCAAAGGAGTAATACCAGCCCCTACATATTCAATTGTACCTCCCAAGAAGTCATACACCAATGGGAATCAATTTTGACGTCACTCTTTGAAATTCACGACGTCATCGTTGAACGATATCGATGATCACTATATAGAATTCGTTGTCTGCGCCATATCTTTTCGTTTAAAAGCGGTTGTTAAAATACGGAACATTTGTCTTTATAGGAAGCTACAATTGTCAACCCTGCAGATTAGATCACCAGTTCTCTACGGCTAGCAGGGTTGTAATGACTCGAGTCACGATTTTTTTGTGACTCGACTTGACTCGAGTCATTTTCTTGAAATGGGAAAATGACTCGACTCGACTCGAGTCAATATTTGGATTGACTCGACTTGTACTCGAGTCATTACGCATGACTCGACTCAAGTCATTGACTCGGCTTATTTTATGTGACTTGAAGGTGAAGAAAGTTGCGAATCACAATGGTTAGATCAACGAATTCTGTTGACATCGCTATTTGTCACCATTGCTTTCGTTGCACTCGTCTGATATCAGATATGCGCCGCCGTAAAATCAAAAGACAATGGTACATAGTAGCAAAGAGCAATGCATTGTAAAAAATCATCCAGTGATGAAAAGGTAATAGATCCTCCGCCTTCAAAGTAATCAAGACATTTCAATTATACAAGCAAACGATCGAAGCAAAGTCCAATTAGAGCCAAAGAAATGACTCAGATGGTCAAGTAGCCTACTTGGAAGAGACTGATAAGCTCATGTGTAGATATGAAGGCGATGATTCTTTGCATTTTTGGCCGACTAGAATGGATGAGTATCTAATGCTCTTCAGTGTGGTTCAAAATTGCTTTTCAATTCCTGCATCTAATGCGCCAGAGAAACGTGTATCCAGTGGATGTGGATTATTCTAAGGCCATGCCGCCTCAACATATATGAGAATCTCCTTTCCACTTTAGTATTTTTCAAGTGTAACTCATTGATTTGATCTGCTGTCTGTGAAAACACACAATACCCTCCGTCCGTTTGACGTTTTGTTTGGTATGTGCATTGTGCACGTGATAATAATGAATGGCTAATGTTGTGTGATATTTGTAAAATAGGGCCGATCAAAAAAAACCTTCTTTTTTATTCTACTGGGTGGCTACTTGATAAAATTGCTACGTTGCATAAAAAAAACACTGAATCTGGCCTAATTTGAAAAAGTGGAATCAATGCAATGAGAGGAGAAAATTTTGGATTTGAAAATACATGGAGTATTTTTAGTGAGAAATGATTTCATATAATATAATTACATACTAGCAGTAAGTCGACTATTTTTTCATATCAAAAATATTCCACTCTAATAATTCCGCTTCTTCTAGTGGGAATTGAGCCAAATTTTCTATGAATCATATTCTTACACAATCTAACAATATCATGAGGTAGCCGGTATATTTCGAAAGTCTCTATTTGTAATTAATCCAAAATATTTTCTCTTAGCATTGCTTTCTACTGGTTGGAATTAAGCCAAATTAAAGTTCTTTTAGATAATCTAACAATTTTAAGAAGTAGCCTCTTTTTTGAGATTCTGTCCTCATTTTTGAGAATTTTTTTGGTAAATGTAGGGCAAATTAGACTAAGACAACAGTAAATCAGCACTAAAGTAACGCTTCGGCGACTATTTCGGCAGCTCAGCAGGAAAGTTGACCTTTTTTCTGCTGGTCAACCACCTGATATGATGTGAAAGCAAAACTGTACCTCTACATAAGCATATAAGCAAACATATCCGTTGATTCTTTACCAGCTTGTATCTAGCTAGACGTGAATTCGTAGGTTCTCTATCAGATAGTATGTAGACGTGAATTCGTTTATTCTCTATAAGCTATTTGTGAGCGGTCGTCGATGTGCTCGTAATAAAAACTGAATGCTTTTATTTGTGATATATCAGACTGACAAGACAGATATTTGATTTAAAGTTCTAAGATTAGTAACGTTATCGTATTGGCGGCCTGTCTCGCCTATCTGTACCATCGGTATATGAGGCCAGGAACTGTCTGGTATCTGCCTAACTAAATAAACTTGTGCCAAGACTATGACAGGGACAAAATAAGCATGTTTGACAAGCAAGGAATTCGATATCACCTAAGCAGGATTGAAAACATAAGTTGAACATGACTTCAATACTGTGACTTGGACTCGACTCGAGTCATAACACTGTGACTCGGACTTGACCCGTAAAACGGTGACTTGGACTCGGACTCGAGTCGGTGATGAATTGAAAATGACTCGACTCGACTCGAGTCAAAACCACAAAAGTCAGATTGACTCGTGACTCGGAACCATGTGACTTGGTTACAACCCTGACGGCTAGTATGCAAATAACTACGACATTCAATGGCTACCTTGCTGCGATAGCAGATCTCAGTAACAATAAAATAATAAATATATTCGTTTATTATAATCGGCCCTAATATTCATCGGAAGCTTATCTTGTTTCATGGACTTGGAGAGGATTAGCAGGTATAAGGCAATTTTTGGCTTAACGTAAGGCACACTTTTTGATCCATTATTACAAGTGCTGCAAGGCAGAAACCTTCGAACAAAGACCACTTTAACATGTCTCTACCTCATATCTCAGACTCTCGTCATGTTAAAGCCGCTTCAAATTGTAAGGAGTTAGTTGTTTACCATACAAACTTCGCCACGAATTCATGTTTTCTCCTTAAAAACCCCACAACAGATTACAGAGAGTCTTGATTCGTGATAATCGTGGCACTTGATAATTGCTAACTTAAATTTGTTTAAAAGCCATACGTCAACTTGTTCACTGTTCAGTACAGGGGTGTTCAAAAAAAACTTTTTTCTCAAATTTCATCGACTTAATTGTCAAATCGTCAGGTTACCTAAAAACGTTGTACACCATTCCAGCCAGTAGAAGCCGAGGTCAGTCAAATTGAAATTTCGGCAATTTTAGAAATAATAGTATTTACGGTGACCAATTTCGTCACACGGTGACGACTAAAAATTGGGTTTCATGTATGCCTGAAGAGGCAGGGATGTTTTTCCATTTGTTTTGATCTGGACCTATGGTGTGGAGTTTGGATGAAGACTCGCCAATATACGAAAAAAAGATATGTTACGGATTATCTGGAAATTAGTCCACTTCATTAAAATAACTCCGTTAAAAGGGTGGTGAAATAATTTTTTGAAATTAAGGACGACGAAAATGAAATGAACTGACAAGCAGGTAAAATACGGGTAAATATATTTCTTAAGTGATAGTAACATAGTATTTTTTATCCGATCAATTTAGATTTCATGAAATCCATCCCAGTTATGCAGGGCACACCGATGTCTCTCTGCCTTGATTCGAAGTTTTTACTGATTGCAAAGTCACCATTCCCAAAATCTCATCCACAGAGACATCAATTGCATTCCTCAGCAACTCGGCGTTCGAATATTTCTCTGCTACTTGACATTGACTGATCCAGGGCGTAAAATGATGCCGATTGCAATTGAATGATGCCAATGAATGGTATTTATGAGTTGAAAAAGCATTTATGGTACTTCACATAAGCGTTGATACGAGAGCTCTGTATGTGCTGGAAACTTTGCGAGCTTCAGGGAAACTATAAATGGTAACCCACTGAGCTTATAAAGCACATTAGATATTTTCTGGTCTTTCAATATCACCAGAACCCCCTTCTTGTCATAAAGTAATAAAAAACATTAGTGTTTTAACACGATATATGAATACAATTAGTTATTAGATGGTATACACCAAATGTGGAGGATGACATGAAGAAAGGACGATGATTTTTGATATGAATAAGATCTGTCACGATGCCCATTAGTCTTATAATCCGCCTGTAAGAGTACTATAGGAGTGCGGCTATCAACACGTAATTTAATTAGTATGTGTTGATGGCCGTTGACTTGCAAATTGAATTTGCGAATTGACCAATGTACTCCTGAAATGCTTCGCGAACGTAAATCGGGAAATGCACCAATGCCGCCCAAATCGCTGTTTTAATCAACAAACAATTGTCACGATGCGAGTTGGTCAACGCGAAGCAAGAAACCGCAATAGACAATTACTGATTGGCAGTGCGATTTCGCGCTTGTAATCATCATTACTGTCTGCTTGAAATATTCGAGAGTTGTCGTGTGTTACTTGCAAGGCCAGTGCGTAATGTATTTCGTAAGCATACGATGGTCGTGAATTTCAGTGTGTAAAGTAGTCTATTTGAAAATTATCTCACCATCGTTTCAACGTGTCTATTTCAATGAAGTGGACTAATTTCCAGCTAATCTGTGTCATATCTTTCTTTCATTTATTAGCGATATCTTCATCCAAACTCCACCATAGGCCCTTGTCAATATCAAAACAAGTGAAAAAGACATTCCTGCCTGTTCAGACATAAATGAAACATGATTTTGGTGATGTCGGTGTGACGAATTTGGTCACCGTAAATACTATTATTTCAAAAATTACGGAAATTTCAATTTGATTGACCTGGGCTTCAACGCAGCGCGAAATCCAGCAAACTTAACCCAACATTCGCCCGTATTCAGAGACACGCCTGGATCTCCAATTCCATCTGGAGAGTAAAGGGTTAATGAGAGCATGGCGAGATATCGTAGTAGAATAATCCGCAACCGCAAGACAAGCCGGCTGCGGTTTCGAAGCCGACCGACGTCGACTCCAGAATTAGTACTAAGGTGTCAAAGGTTTATCTCGGCTCCTACGCACCACCTCATTCGCGTTATCGGTGATCTGATGTCGGCCATGTTCAGATATGTGCCTTTCGCAGATGAAACACATTTACTTTGCTTTACCGACTCGAAGTCATGAATCTTCACTAATCTATACTACAACAGTCAGAGTGGGTTGGCTTATCCAGCCACCCATCCAATCTTAGGGCGTACGTACAGGTACACCAGTCAAACCAGATTCGAAATAGCGAAGTCATGTAATATTGACCTTGATACCGACAGCTTTCCTTCAAGTGTAATTTCGTAACTAAAGCTATATTTGTCGCCAATACTACGTTGACTGCGCGTTTTTGTAAGGTATCATAAATGTTACGGGTAATAACCCTGCCCGATCAATTATAATTACAATTATCAACATGGCCAAAGCTCCAAACCCTGTATAAACTAATCCCAACCTATGTTCATTTAGAATTGCGAACCTCCTTGATTACCTTGGCGCTTGATGCGGTCATCATCATTTTAACCGAGGTATTGCATGCGACGTGATATGATTTAATAGGCTTCAGGCTCTAGGCTCCGCCTATGTCTGCAGGCCTGTGCTTCAAATCCCGCACTGATCATAAATGTCATAAAAAAATAATTCCGGATTCCAGCCATTCATTTATTAAATTGTCAAGTTACTCTAAAAAACACTGCACACCAAATTTGGTTCAATTCTAACAAGCATAGGGCTGCATAGATCAAATAAGAATTTTCAATTTATTAGGTAAAATTTAAAAAAAAATCAAATTTTTCTGCCAACCCCATGAAATTGTTGAGCTGTCTTCAAAGACGATGCAAAACAAATTTGACTCAATTCCGACCAGTAGAAGCGGAATTATGTGAGTTTTTCGATTATAATCCTCTAATTATCCTTGATCGGCTAATTATCCGAGAATTTCACGTTTTTCATAGGCGGGCTATCCGAGGTTCCGTCTCGGTCGTTCACGCCACTGAGCGATACGAGGTACCGCTGCGTTCGTCTTCGGGCCCCGCGTAGACCGATACCCGATACGATCGTATCGGACTTTCAGCCGACTCGGGATCGGCCTTCAAAAAACAGTGTATAGCGCATTTTTCACAGTTTTTTAATCACAGATATCTCGCCAACCGAATATCGTAACCGGATAAATTTGGTACCAGCAGACGCGTAATTTGAATACAATTCCAACGATGCCCGGGAAATGGGGCTGGGACGCGTAAAAAAAAATTACTACCAAAACTCCGTGATGGTACGCCGATACGAGTCACGTGTATGGTTTTTTGATCGGTCGATATCAGAACAGAGATTGAAATACCGATCGACAACCGCTGGTCTTAGGGCTTCGACAGAGTTATCCCCGTTTCCGTCTGGTCGAACTGAACGCGATGATATCCGATTCGACGGCGTGGGACCTGGGGTTGGCCCGGTATTGGCGTTCGAAAAGTCGGTTTTTGTCTCCAAAAGGCTACCGAATTCGCAGAATCTACAGATCGATCAGTAGCTTAGGATTAGCCTACTTTTATCACAAAAAATTTAACATGCCGCCTTTCTTACAGAGATAGGCGCAATTCACATTGTTGAATTACGTCGATGACTTTAGTATTGTATACGTACGTGCGACCAATTGCGTGCCATCAACGGGTAAGGTCTCATGTCCGCTGTCACCGAGTGATTGAAAGATTAGTTTCATCGTATTAGCACTTTAGCAGGTTATTGTAAATGGACGTTACTTTGGAAGATGTACTAGCAGATGATGTAGAATGATGCAGATGATGCTATTAGCAGCTCATGGCCCCCAAGTTTCATGACAAGTATATTAGCATGAATCCTATAAACACGAATCTTATAAGAAAAGTTTAAGATGCAAACATGCGTGATGGAGTTACTTCCCAATCAGTATTTTCATCGAACGATTCGTTCTGCGTATTGAAGAGTATTCTACAAAACTGCTGAATTCTGCGTACCATAGCGTGTAAATTTGGATCGCCACGCCGACTCAATTTCCATGACAAAAAGTGAGTATTGAGTATAGAATGCATTTCTCTTTTGTTATAAGTGTTATATTTCACGCTAACTTTATATTTCACGTTAACTTTATATTGTTTCCCGATTAATTTCAAATAATTCAACTAAATACTTTCTAAATATTGATAAATCGTATTTAAACGCTGTTTGAGAGAGCATATAGCTACGATAACATCTGCATTCTGCATTTTCGTTTTATTGATTCTTTTTAAAATCCAGTGTGTGGCCTATGATAAAGCTCAATCTTGATGAAGCAACCTATCATGCTGCATTTTTGTTTTGAAATTTACTGGAGGTGTGTATCATCTCCAAACGTGTGTGTACTGTGCATGTAGTTACCAATTTGGCACTACATCGCGGCATTGTTTTTCAGCCACTACAAACAATCGAGACGTCAAGATAGCTGGGAACTCACTCCAATGAATTTGCCGTCGAGCTGTTCAATGCGTGACCGATAAGTGCATGCGGACTGCCACTCCCGAGTCTGCCATAATGAGCAACGATGATGACGTTATACGCTCTGATCTCTTCAACATCAGTCAGTCAATGTATGTAATGTTGCCCTTGCCTTGGCTTGAACTGACGGGGGTCGTAATTGATACCCGAATCTCACTGCTTCTTACCGTGTTTTATTATAAGGAAACTAAAATATCTGTACTCGTGGAAATTATTTATTAGTGCAACGTATATAATGTAGGATTGTGGGCTGTAAGCCTATACTGAGCGTTGTAGCCGACGCATTGTGCGAATTCGATCCTCTGGGTATTTAAAGCTGATACCATAATATGTTTGATAAGTGTTTGATTTGACGCTCTCCTGCCGCAGCATTGTGACGTTATGAAATGGCAAAACAAGTCAACTAATTTACTACTTGCACTTGGCTGCTTTTCAATCCTATGTTGCCACATTTCAGCCTGATCATCATTATTTGTTTATGTTAGCTTTTGCAGAGTCATTTTATCCGTGTATGTGATGACGAATAAACCAGCTCGATTTTTCGATCAACACTGAGGCATGGTATGAGCGGATGACATGAGGTACTTGGTTGAATTCAATGTTAAACGTACGCTTGATTGATATCACGCGTTTTCAACTCAGAAATGTGTCGTGTGTCTGGTGACGATGATAGGGTGATTACAATAATTTATGGAATTGCAACAAACTTACGAAGGTATGGAAAGCTGTTTGACATCACATGGTTCGTTAGACCTTGCGTATAATTCCAAAATTACGACGAGATATATTGTTATTTATCATGCTAGTTGGTGCTGTTCTCCTCTCTCTAGCAACGAAATTGTTGTGGATGTGGAGAGGGGATGATTACACCCGCGGCCATATTAGGTCACATTTTATATTCATCTGCTTTGACTACTGCGTTCTGAGCAATATATTATTCTTGTATAGGTAGAAGCCATAAATCCAGGGACTGTTACATAGCATCTCGCCTCACATTGATACAATTAAGAATCCCATATCTATTCGGTGATCGCCACTTTCACCGAATGTAGCACTTTTGACCTATGCAGTCTCCATTCAGATGCGACCACGTGGACCTGGTAAAATTTTTGTATAATTAATGATTGATTAGGTCAATAATATTGATAATTGCGTGTATATTGCTATAAATTTTGTATCCTCTCAGTCCGACTTCCTGTGCGGTATGTAATCATAAGATATCGATCTCGCCTATACGCAGGCTACTAAACTAAAAGAAGCGCACGATTCAAAATTGGTATTTCTTCACTGTTAAATAATAATTCGGGATGCGATGTCAGTTGCCCTGTGGGTTCCAGATTGCCACGACATGAATATTCGGTGCCAGCACTTTAGGCACCCGTACAAATACATTTTCATATCGAAGTATACGGTCAACCTAAAGGCAATCCTTTTCGACTAATGTTTTCTCGCTGACGATCTTTTTGGCACACTTCTATGAGACCCATGTTGGCCCAAACTTCATACGTCTTCTTACATCTTGGCGTGGTAATGGCCAACGCTTAGATGCCTACGTTCATAAATGATACGTATTTTTTGTGGAGGAAGGGTGCCTAATAATCAAAACATTTATCTACATGAAATCGCGTACAGTGCGAGCACAATTAAAAAGTTGCAAAAGTTTTCAAATAAATAGCGTATAATTATTGTTCATTCACGAAATAATTTTTGGCACACTTAAGAAAAACCGTGCTTCGTAGTTTCATCATTCTCCTCTCTGTTCAATATGTCGCAATGCATCTTTTGTACCGCACTGTACATTGTCTGGCTTGAGCGGAAACGATAATTTGAGCTAAATTAGAAATAAAAGTCGGGTGTCCGCGGAGGCTCGCGACGGTCCAAAGGGGGTCCGCAAGGACATAAAAGGTTGAGAATAACTGACATAAGGTATATTCCTTATGCTCGCAACTGACAGAGCATCTTCAAGCGGCCTTGACACAAGCAAATTAACGACCTATCAGCTCAATATATTGGGTGCAAGAAATACTACAGAATATTTATCATGCTATAACCAATACATATATTTGATGAAGCTGTATTAAGGTAAAGCAGTAATTCTTTTTCACAATGTGTATCACGAGTGTTAAACAACAACATGTAACAATGATGTAGTGCCTTTTCGCCTTTGCTAAGAGCTAATAAGGGTCCAAATATTAGGAGTCGACATTAAAATCGTACTACCCGAGGCGTCTACCAAAATCGCAACTAGAACTTATGTCGAGTCATCACAATGGTGGTCAGCATTTTTTGTGTCGTCATTTTTTAACACAGTGTATAAATGCTTAAAATCCCTATACCGGAATGGTCTAAACTGAGTGAATCCTAAACAAAAACTATCATGTATATGCAAAGCGGTGTCATTTTATACACGCGAAAAGTGGAAGAAAATCCCCCCTATTGGTTGTCGACTTAATGCCACTTTTCAAAATACGGGGTTTATACAGGGGTCAAAATGTCGCCATTGTAACTCGAAATTCCTGCTACTTCATGGCTTGATTTCTTTTGTAAGGGACAAATGAGGGGACCAATGAGCGTGGTCCCAAACGGATTTGCTTAAGAGACGATAACAACTGAGGGAAACTGTCGCCAAGAATCAGGGGGACACAAAATTGTCTCTCAATTTTTTTCGTCCCCCAATTGCTACAAAAATAAGTACGATTGTCGCCCAAAGTAGCCTAATAGGTAAATATATCATCAGCTGTTGATTTTACTGCTTCGTTGTGGAACCCCAATGTTTTATTTGACGAGTACAAAATATCAAATCTTTGTCCGGTGTCCGTACGTACTAGATAGGCCTACTGCTCGCAAAGCAGCAACGGTCAAACTGCGTTTAACTAAGCATAACTAAACATCAACACATAAGGTACTATTTTAAACTAGGCAGAGCGGAGACAAACTATACTGCTGCAAGGTAGTGGCGTGTGGAACGTGTTGATAACCTGATATAAAGCACGGCAGGTTTTCTAACAATCACACTAGTGTACGACGTACGTACATCGAACATCTATTTACTGTGGATACTTCTTATACGCAATGACGTGCAAAGCTAACTGCGGCTTCTGACGTAATAATGAGCAGTGGCGTTTGAAAATCAGACCCTTGTGCTATCACGAGTCTTGTATAATATCTCTTCCTTGTTCACAAATGTTCACTTGTTCAGTTTGTGTCATAGTCCTTGTACAAATAAAAAGTAATCGTTCTTTCACAGAGAAATCGATTAAATATGGGAAGTAGTCGATTACGATTACGATTACTTCGGATTTTTTTCGAATGTAATCGATTGCGATTACGATTACTT
>ATSW01010253.1:0-16411 GCA_000444245.1 Botryllus schlosseri
GTGACAAAAGCGAACAACGTGATGGAGGGGTCGTTTCATCACCCTATGGGAGCCCAAGCCCACCTTTTTGGGGGCCTGACGAGGTGCGGTTTCGTTCCTGCCAACGGGTATACNCCCGNAGATGTTTAATNATTATTGAGNGNNCCTACCTNTTCAAACACACCTCANTCAGCTCTACCGGNAAATCCGATTACGTGAGCAGANAGAAGNGGTAAAAATAACTCGCAATATATATGCAATTCCCGGTGATATTGACCGAGTTATAGTCACCGAATTATCGAAAATTCTCGTGCTCCGCGCGTTCAGGCGAGAAAAGCTGACACATTGAATGGACACCCAATGTAGAGGACAAGTAGCGGAAAACAGCTCACAGGCATAGGTTTAGCACCCTATGGGGGGCCCAAGACGAACGTTTGGGGGGGGTGACGAAGTGGTGTTACGGCGCTGGGTATATAGCTATCTTCTCAGGCCAATATGGAAATCATTGACATTCTGTGACCCCCGGGACGTATAGGCTATAGTTGGTCACATCCTGGATGTTGTTTGTTATCTTTATCCATATATACTTATCTGTGGTAGTAGTACGCTCCACAGCTGTAACAGAAATGAATTCTCCGGCAATTGGACATTTCTATTTCAGCCTGGGATTTCCAGAGGTTCTTAACCAGGGGTTCGCAGACCACTTTGGGGAACGAAGCAGCCCATCAGGGGGTAAGATCGATAAAAAGGTTAAGAAACGCAATGCCATTAATATGGCGCAATAATAATTATATTTAAGTTGTTATATTGATGATTTTTCAACTCATAAATAGGCTTATTACTATTTATTGGCATAGCCCATTCTCAATTGCAATGAGCACCATTTTTAACGCCCTGGATCAGTCAACGTCAAATAGCAGAGAAATATTCGAACACCGAATGTAACTGATGTCTGTGTGGATGAGATTTTGGGAATGGCGAATTTGCAATCAGGAAAAACTTTGGATTAAGGCAGAGATATATCGGTATGCCCTGCATAACTGGGATAGATTTCGTGAAATCTAGATTGGTCCGAAAAAAATTTACTTCTAGATATGACTATTACTTGAGAAATATGTTTACCCGTACTTTACCTGCTTGTCATTTCATGTCCTTTTCGTGGTCGTTAATTTCAGTGTCCAAAGTACTCTAGTTGAAAATTATCTCACCATCCTCCTAACGTGGCTATTTCAATGAAGTGGACTAATTTCCAGCTAATCCGTGTCATATCTTTTTCTCGTTTATCGGCGACGTCTTCATCCAAACTCCACCATAGGCCCTTTTCAATATCAAAACAAATTGAAAGGACATCCCTGCCTGTTCAAGCATACCTGGAACACGATTTTTGATCATGACCGTGTGACGAAATTGGTCACCGTAAACACTATTATGTCAAAAATGACTGAAATTTCAATTTGACTGACCTCTGCTTCTACTGGTGAAATTGAGTCAAATTTAATGTGCAACGTTTTTTAGGTAACCTGACGATTTGACAATAAAGCCGATGAAATTTTTTAAAAAGAGTATTTTTTGAACACCCCTATTGCGCATGGACACATTCTATGTGACTTATTCAAGTCTCGTATGATAAAGAGGCCAAGAAAATGTCCTTTATCGGTTTAAATTAACATGTCTAGTAGTGTGGAGCGGACCGGCAAATTCTCTGGTCCGGCTCCAATCCGGTTTGCCAATTCTCTGGTCAGGTCGTATCAGGAAAAAGTACTGATCCTGCTCCGGCCAGAAATGAAGAAGTCCTGGCGGAAATCCGGCCCAACACAGTACGGCGGTTCCGTAAATTTAGAAATATGGCTCGTTTCTTTTCGCACTGGCTTGACGGGCACTTGCGTGTTGTTGTTTGGTAGTTACAAACGTGATGCTTACCCATAAAGATTCTGGCCTTATCAAAAAAGTACTGATCCGGTCCCGCCAAAATTGAAAAAAATCAGGCCGGATGTCCAATCCGGCTCCGGACCACGCTCCGCACTAATGTCTAGAGTCAGAAAAAATATGTATAATAATGAATCCGAGGCCTTGGATATCACCCCAAGAGTTTCATAGAAGCGAATTGAACTTGACTTGAACTCGAACCTGAACACCACCACTTCATTGCAAACAAATGAATATATTATATTGCACACATGAAAAGCTTATCTGATCAGAATAATCGTAAATTCCAACCAGCAAACCAAAGGTAGCGAATCAAACCATCACTCGGGACGCTGTGATTTTGTTGAGAACTAGCAATTCTCAAAAACTATGCAGATAACTTGGTTCGGACAATTGCAAGAATGCGATTAGTGCTTAAGATTGACTTGATGGACATCGAAACTCGGTAGGCACTTCGGCAGAGCGTTATTAGCTTTTCATTTTCTTGAGGGACGCCTTGCTGAAACCCTGTATGGAACTCAGCAGGGCTCCCCTTTCTGACGACGCCTCCGGTTTGGTATCTAGCTCAGGATCGTCGTCTCCAGTTGGAGCAGCAGGCGGAGGAGGCGGCGGGGGTGGGGCAACAGGAACTGAAATAAATCAAGACGAAATTATTGAAATGTTATAATACGAGGAATATAAATCAGCATATGTCAATTTTTCATACTTATAGAAAATCGATCATTTTTCTCAGTCACACCTTGTCATGTCTATGCAAATCACAATCACCTTGTTTCAAATTCAATCTTGGCCAAGGCATTGGCGAAAGAAAACTTTAAATTGTGTAAAATGGGCATAACCTACCTCGATTCCACAGCGACGATATATGTGAAGATGTGGTGTCTTTGTAGTTTTTGGAGATTACTTTGCTGTGATATATACACACTGCACAGGCTACAGATGTGGTCTGTAACTAAGTACTTCTACTTTCTGGTGGTTTATAGTTCTGGTTTAACAGTTTTTAGGCAAAACCATAGGTTTTGACACTTCGGGTTTCGAAAAGTAGACAGCTTGCATCACTGTCACGAGTCAAATTGACATACGAACCGCAAGAAATAGCAGTCTGCACCATCGTGACTGAATATATTTTCAAAGATTGCGCTAATACCACTTTGCAGCCATTCTGCAATAGTCTCGAAGATGCATTTTGCAATTTCGAGAGCAGCCACCCTAACCGCCAAAAATACGCGAACCCTCAACTAAATCTTGTTCAAACTGCTTACTTGACTTCATACGTCTTATAAATTACTACTTGTAATTCACAGTCGTACTTCTACTAAGTGGCAAGGCTGTCGATTTTGACCACCTCTCTGGATACGTATAATGTCTCAATAACAGTCGCGTCCACCGACGACACAAGTTCAAGAGTCACAACATGCCCTGACAGAATTTTACATTGTACGATCATGGTCATCCTTGAACAATAAACCGTGGTTTATAGCTCCTATATCAGCCAAGAGAAAAAATCTACCGCATTGTGTTTAGTCCGAAGTTTACAACACCGCACAGATCAGTTAGAGAAATAAAATTTGTTTCACCAGAAGCATTTTCGCATGCTAACTGACAGATATTAAATAATTAACCGGAAGAGTATGAAACAAATACAGAAGGTGATAGCAAAAGTGTGAAGAATTACGTACGTACGGAGAAAAACAAACGAGTAGCAGTTAGGTAACACAAAATTATTACAAAACATGTCACGATTAGGGCTGGGCTAGATCGAGTATCCGAGTCATTCGATTCTAAATCCAGTATCAGGCTTCAATTCTCACTCGTTAGGACTTCACAACATACTGTGAATGATGTGATATTAAATGCCTGCTCTACATCGCAATTAAGATTACTTGGCACTTTTTCAAACAAGCCAATTTCATTGCACTTTGTGCAAATGATGTGGGTTGACAAGCTTTGTCCTACATGTTTGTTATGCTGTGAAATGACCAATCGTTGTTAATAGCCTTCTACAAAGGAACATAGTATAAAAACTACAATTCTTGATGATAAATAAGCTCTAGTTGGCAAGGAGCATAATATCAGTACTCGGCTCGAATGATTAATACTCAATTCAGACTCGATTACTCAATCATTATGCCTAGCCCTAGTTACAACATGTTCTGCGGTACTCCACACCAATGATGCCTCATGCTCTACCGATGGAGGACGTAACAGTATTCGCGTTGTGCGAAAAATCAGAGAATACGCCACGAGCACGAGTGTTAGCATGCAACTGAACAGTTAGTGCCATCTTTACCGGAACACAAAATCCAAACCTTGAACCATGAAGTATGCGGCCTACGTAGCGACTGAAATTGACAACCGGACATTAGTCAAAATCAAACTCAATCATGACAACACGTGCGGTCCGCATTCATGAGCCTCGGATATGTCAAAACACATTCTTCTTCATTAAAACTTCAATCAGTCAATTACTATAAATCAAGGGAATCTCACCAGCTACGATCGCCTAGAGAGGGTCAGAGTTACACACAGGGTTGCCATACCCTCCTATATCTCAGATTTTCCTTATTGTAGGCTGTACCTATTTTCAGCAAGCCGTGATTACTTTTGTCAAGTCATCAGCTTAATAAAAGACCGTGAGTCAGCTTCTCCAAATTAGATTAGAATTAGACTTACAGCTGCACAATATTTTTCCAAATTAGATCAGAATTAGAATTACAGAATTCGAAAAACATTTTTCATCCATGTAGATGGCAACCCTGGACATACTCCTGATAATACGCACACTGCACGTGCAGCACACTCCTCGCATAAATCTAACGCCTCTACAAAAAATAAAAAATGAGCGTAGGAAAAGTGTATATTTACCCGGAGCTGGTGACGAAGGTGGCTCAGTGTCAGTGGGTGTCTTATCACCCGTGTGGCCGTTGACACCTGGCAAAAAGTGCAGTTTAGTGTGCTTTGTGTACCGTACGCTTGTATTCGACCGGAGTCAAAATTGTGACTAGCACTGAAAATTGCCAGTTACGCGAGATTTTATTTAGGGTTACCCAGCATATCAGCGTGCCACACAATGAAGAACGACAGATCAGCGAGCGACACTTTAGCATGCACCAATTTGGCATGTGGTTTCACAGCCCCAACACTTACCCTAACCCAATCCTAAATCTAAACCATACCTGGCCCTAACCCCAAATTTTACCCACACGCTCAAGTTTTGCGTGACCAATTGTCGCATGCTGAAGTGTCGCGCGCTCATATGTCCACAGACCTTTGTCTAGACCAGGGATCGCTAACCTTTTTTGTCAGGACCCATATCGGGCTATATTTTCGATTGTAATTAGAGCGTAAATAGAGTCAAGAGTCATACAATGCCATTGACCTGTTACGTCGCAATTGAAGATCCGTGACGTCATCTGGTGTCAGAACACTGGCAGTAATTAAGCCAAATGCCAGGCATTTGATTAAGCGACACTTTAGCTTAGCTACAGGTGTCGGGAAGCATTTGCAAGCTACATATTATATCGTCTTTCTGTGAGAGCCATAAGATAACTTTCGAAACTGAAGGCAATTGAAAGGTACATTTTGATGCAAAACCAACAATTTTAGACAGCAGTAAAAGTGTGAATCTACAACACGCTTTTCATAGGTGGGTGCCCAGGGGCACCATGCAGCACTCAAGAGAAGAGCCATAGCTAAATTGTGATAGCTATGTCAGTCACGGTGGGTTCAATCAGTTCCTCCATGCTGGGATGATAACTATGCAGAATATGCCGCCGCAGATTAGAAGCTCCAATTGAAATAATCTTGTTAACAACAGCCGGCCTCTGACAGGCACAGATGACTGAACTCAGCGACCAACATCTGCCTAGAGTTTCAATACTAGTCGGTTACAAAAGTATAAACAGAATATCACACAAATTACAACATACCATTGGACGCGGTACCACAGTCTGCCTTTTCCTCTTTGGCGCCCGACTCTTGCTTTTTGGATTTCTGAAAAAGCCACATACGGTGGAAAATGAGAAACACAATTGAAGGCCGACACTTCATCCGCTAACTAACCCGTCTGGCCTCGAGCTTACGCCTTCTCCGTTCGTCGTCCGAGCTGTGGTAGGCTTTGGCTTTCATGAGTCGTCTTGATTGAGATATCTGAACGGCGAGAAGAGGTCGTCACGCTTTCGGTCTCGATAAGGCCTAAAATTATAAAAGTTTCAAAATTCCATACCACTTTCTGTTCTTCTCGCAGCTTCTTATCTTGATTCTCTTTGAATTGCTTCAATGTTTCCTTCAACTTGCTCGGAATCTAAGCATAATAAACAGGGTCGAAATGACTCGTGTCACGATATTTTGGTGACTCGATTTGACTGGAAGAGGCGCTGCGCTCTAAAAATGATGCCGTCTCGAATTTAAGGGCAAAACGAAAAAAAATTTTTGGCTGCAGCAGCACAGTAATGGAGCTGAAATTTACTGAAATTTCCACATTACCTTCACGCTCCAGCTGCCACGGCTGCGTGTCATTCTTTAACCCGTTACATGGCACGATGTCTTCACTGTCGCACTTGGTCGACGCGATCAGGCAGTCACGCGGAGAACGAACTTCAGATAGTTGTTGACATATTTCCTTCATAACATCGGCTGACAACCACAAAGTTCGTTCTCTGCATGACTGCCTAATCGCGTCGAGCAGGTGCGAGAGTAAAGACATCGTGCCATGAAACGGGTTAAGCAATGACACGCAGCCGCGTGGAGCGTGAAGGTCCCATGGAAATTTCAATAAATTGCAGCCCCATTACGGTGGCGTTCCGAAAGAAATGGCTGCAGCCCCCAAAAAAAATCGTTTTGCCCTTCAATTTGAGACCACATTATTTTTAGAGCGCAGCGCCCCATTATTTTTAGAGCGCAGCGCCCCTCAAAGTCATTTTTTCAAATGAGTAAAATGACTCGACACGAGTCAATTTGTGTATCGTCTCGACTTGGACTCGAGTCCTTGCGCATGACTCTAGACTCAGACGGCCAAAACAGACATTCCGTTGTAACTTTGAAGATAGTAATGTCACCACATGATTGGTATTTCGTCTATCAGCCTTGATTCTTGGAAAATATCGCCAGAAACTGTTAGGACAGAGGAAAATTATGATATTATGAATGCAAACTATTCTACATCATTCGAAAGAGGGTTGAACTTGATTGAACTCAGAACTGAACAGTGACCAGCAATGACTTGCCCCTCTACTCCCGGACTTGGACTTGACTTGGTGTTGAATTGAAAATGACTCGACTTGACTCTAGTAAAAACTATAAAAGTGAGGTAGACTTGCGACTTGGAACCTTGCGACTTGGTTACAAGCCTGATAATAAAGTAATGATAACTGACCGCAAAACAATTCTGCACTAGTGTTATTCCTAGTGAAAGGATCGCAAAGAATGTCGATCAATCAGAGATAACGAAGAAACTTTTTCAGAGCACACTTGCCAGTTTTTAGGTATACATATTACCCTTTCTGATTCTGGATTTTGGAAAATAGAAACCAGTTTTGCAGTGTGTTTGCATCCCCTTCGAGCGAAATTTTACACAGTCTGGACAAAATAGCCCCATACCACGGTAACTGTATTTAGATTCAATAATTGCACCCATTTGTGGTGTCATGAATCATTCCGAGTTAGTCACGAAGAGCCAACCCTGCCGCTTCAAAAGTAGCCCCTGCTATATTGATCGCGACCCCTCAACAAAATCCACTTTTTGAAATCTTCTACCATCATCAAAGTAGCCTTGGCATCTTTTTGAGATTGCTGTCACCTCTGGTGAGAATACCCGACATCACAAATAGATTTCTACTGAAAACCCACACATCAAATCCATGGGTATTTCCAATGACTTGACCGTTAGCCAGCAATCCAAAGGCGAAATAACATTCGATGTACAGATACACGCACTTACTTTCAGCTGCGGCTTGATACCGACGGTCACGACGACCTCGTTAACGAAAAAGGGATGCATCAGAAGGCCCTCTAACGAAGGCAGACCCTGCTTGCACGCCTCCACACTCAGAATCGATTCCAAGACCGACCCTAAAATGTAGGCGAGGGGGATCATACTTAAAACTAGAGCCAGAGTTGATATCAGACTGTAAAAGAAATATCAGTGTCGGGAATTAGAGGCAAAAAAGATCTGTAATTTTCATGACGTCTCAACATGTTAGTAAGGAGTCAGAGTGTGATAATCTGCGGCTGCTAGACTGGGAATATTGGTCTATTTATTAACGCTTTACAGGTGTTAATCCGTTCAAACAAATGCTATGAAGTTTTCAAAATGTGTTTTAAGCTAGATGTCGTATCGTACATAATATATCGAAGTTATCAGTCAAGGCGCCAGACGTGGGATGATCACACTTCCTCAATATAATCGGTTGCCGTTACTGCTGAATCACGCAATTATGATTATGATAATAACCAACTATTCCTTGTTTACGAAGTAATGTCATAGTCCGTAGGGGTCCGCGAAGCATTTTCAGGGGGAAGCATTTTCGGGGGGTTCGCGAAATTTGCAAAACGGTTGATAACCCAATTTGTACTTCTTTAAATTAGGTAAATCACGAGGCAGTTTCGCTTCATGGCTGCTGAAACTTCAGGACTCACATCAACAGAATGGACGTTTTGTTGGGGTTTGTGAAAAAATTTAAAAAATTTGTAGTGCAGGTAAATCACGGTGACTTCGAAACGTTTGCAGAAAAACATTTTGTCCCTTGATATACATAACTAGTACTCCGGAATAACTGCTGCTGTAGCAGATGAGCTGCTACATAGAAATGACTAGACTGGACGTTACGTGTTCATTAAAAAATATGTTTCTCGGTTTTGGTGCCGTATATGTTGCGATCATAACCAAATGTCTCGTCGGAAGCGTTATTATTACATTCGCCATCATCTATATTTGCGGAAATGGATTTTCAGCACTCGTTTATATAAAATCGAAGGCACAGATTTAATTTCTACATAAATAGTATGATGTTATTTCCAAGAAAAAAAATTTTGCTGCTGTTTGTCACTAGCCTACAGTTGATATTTGTAAAAGGCGGATGGCGGTTGCACGATCATTGAGCTAAATTTGGACAAAAACTTTGGGGGAGAACCACTTTCATAGTCCATGTACAAAAAAAGGAATCATTCTTTCAAGATTATGATCACTTGAAAATGCTGTAATCGTCGCAAATCACAGTCACCCCATGTCTGTAAGGTACTAGAGTTCTCGGTTTTATCAGCAAAATAATCCGATGTCGGTCTGGCTATACTAACGGCCATGTGCTGTAATCAAAACAGTTAAAGACTCACGTATTTCCGCAGATAGTTGCTGCGGAAGCGTTTCTACTGTCGGCTTGTTCAACGGACGGCCAAATACAAGCTCGTACAAAACATGTCCAAAGCTGTAGACGTCTATCGATTCTGAGCTCTGTGGGGAAGGGGAAACTAGTTTTTAACGAATGCTAGAATTACAAAGCAACAACATGGCACACTCACATGTATCTTGCGGAAGTGACAATAAAACGGCTTATAAAACGGCGGGACGCCCAGGAAGTAGTTCTCGAAATCGAGCAATTTCACAACTTTCTCGTCCATGGCAAGATTACCTGTAGCACGAATGAGAGACAAAAGACTTACTAGTCGAAAAAAGAAATCACCTGAAATGATCATTACCAGCACAAGGTAGTCACAGTTACTGAGTTCGACATCACGCATGATTGAAATATTGACAAATATTCAATATTGATTCCCATGGCTGCACAGCGCACAGTCAACGGTACTTGTAGATATGTCAGAAGCTAAAAAGATCACTTTGGATCTTTTGTTGTTGCATATAATGCGTAATCGCTGTACACATTTTGAGAGGATTAACTTGATGTAAAGTTTTCAATTTCTTTCGACCATGGTAAACTTTGAGACAATGCGACAACACAAACATGGCAGAAATATGGCAGAAAAATAATGAATATTCAACAAAAACTTGATTTTACATCAATTTGACAAATAAACGTAAGCCACTTTGATTCCACAGCAACAATTTAGAGGAGTATATATCCTATTATGATGTGCGAGACATTGCCAATGCGAGGTTACAGTATACACTCTCAAATAACACAACAGATCTCCCTGCCGCAGTTTACATTACATCATTTTCCGACCACGAAAAAGTAACAGGGAAACTACTGTCGACCTAGTACATGGAAATTCAGCAAAGATGTGATGAATGAATCACCGCCGGTACCGATTCCTTCATCAGTGCAAGCAAGTGAAAATCGCCTCCAGCATAAAAATAACATAAAACATGGAGGAGATAATTATCAGTTCATCAGCGCGCATGTTATTGTGTGTGAATTTATAGTCTCTATAGTTTCCAGGCTTGGACTTGGAATTTAATTTGTGAAATGTTTCCATGCTCTAATTTGAATTCCAATCTAATATCTGGTTTTCCTGAAAATGCTACAGGAGAACCATATAGTGCGAGACAGCCAAGCTTGCAGCACAGACATTAGCCATTGTTATGCTAATGAGATTAGACTCCGATTTGACATGAGCTGAATCTCATTCAACGTCCAAGTTAAGGCAAATTCAGTAATTCTAATTCTAATCCAATTTGGAAAAAACTGTAGGTATCATTCAAATTCTAATATTATTTGATAAAAAATGTGCAGCTTTAAATATTTTAATTCCAGTCTACTTTGGAAATACCGTGTAGCTACAATTTTAATTCTAATCTAATTTGAAGAAAACACTGTAGCTATATTAATTCTAATTCTAATCGAATTTGGAAAAAACTGTGTAGGTATAACTCAAATTCTAATGTAATTTGAAAAAAAATGTGTAGCTATAATTTAATTCTAAAATTGTAATTTGAAGAAAACATTGTGTAGCTATAATTCTAATACTAATCTAATTTGGAAATACTGTGTGGCTATAATACTAATTCTAATTTTATTTGGAAGAAGTGTGTAGCTATAATTTAATTCTAATGTAATTGGAAGAAAACACTGTGTAGCTATAATAATTCTAATTCTACTCGAGTTTGGAAAAAACTGTGTATGTATAACTCAAATTCTAATATAATTTGAAAAAAATGTGTAGCTATAAGAATTCTAATTCCAGTCTAATTTGGAAATACCATGTGCANNTANAANTNNAATTCTAATNTAATTTGAAGAAAACACTGTGTAGCTATAANAATTCNAATTCNANTCTAATTTGGAAANANNNTGTAGCTACAACAACANTTCTAATTCTANTCTAATTTGAAGAAAANACNGTGTAGCTATAATAATTCNAATTCTAATNTNATTNGNAAANANTGTGTAGCTACAATAACAATTCTAATTCTANTCTAATTTGGAAAANACNGTGTAGNTATAANTCNAATTCCAAGATAATTTGAAGAAAANNNTGTACCGTANCTATAACAATTCTAATTCTANTCTNATTTGGAAAANNCNGTGTAGNTATNANTCTNAATNCNNANATAATTNGAAGAAAACACTGTGTANCTATAACAATTNTAATNCTANTCTNATTTGGAAATACCGTGTAGCTATAATTCTAATTATAATCTAATTTGGAATAAACTGCGTGGCTATAATACTAATTCCAATCTAATATGATAATTTTATAGTTGTCGATTACACGCACACACGCTAGCGGCTGACCTGCGTGCAGGTGGTGGCATGCCAATCCTTTTTCGTGCAGAAATTTGAGCATCTGCAGAAAAGTGATGCAAAATTATTGAAAAACCNAATCGGGTTCCGCACAAACGGTACCTCTAATATTTGCCTGCCGATTTGCCGGATCTCAGAGGGCGGCAAGGGCANCACTGCCTTTGGAGAGCCGTACTTTTTGAGAAATGGTGCTTTGGTAGGTTTGGCCTGAAAGAATTGAAGAAATACAATTGAGCTTGAGCCAGCCGAGAGAAAAGGAGGGNTGGATAAAACAAAAGGGGGGAGAGGAGGGATATTTTGAAACAAACAATGTCTTACATTCCGATAGTTTAATCGGGCTGAATTTATGTACAAAAGCCAATGGAATAAGGATGAGTCTGGCTCATGTTAACATCTCTATACGCTTAACATNTGCCAGTTGCGGTAAATTNACACCTATTTTATTCAATTCANTGNGGATGGAGAATAATNATTTACTCACAAAGCAGTTGAAGCGAATCACGAACAAATTTCTGTGTTGATGACTGATAGACTGAATGTGGNTGCATAGTCTAGTATGACGAATGGATAATTATAAAGATNTAGGCGTGAAGATGCTNATGCATTCAGGATAAGGATAAGTAGATTACTCTCTCCGAGGGNTTTTCAAGTTAGGAGATAGAATCAGCTNGGAAAGGAGGTAGAGGGTTCTTAGATTCCACCCCCTGTCTACGTCACTGAGCTTGAGCGATATCTTTGCTTCGATTATNCAAAATTTNAGGCCGGTGACGTTACATTTGGTGATAGGATTATTATTATACAATGTCCTTTCCAAGTTTCCACTAGTTGCTGACGATTACCCCCGACGAGTGTCAGCCGAAAATATCCGGGTTATTTCAATATGAATATATNAGTCAAATACAGTANATAACACCGAAATCACAAATCANACACAAATTACCTTGCACAGATAATCCCGCAACGAACCGTTCGTGTAGAATTGTTTGATAGTTAAGCCTCCGTTTTCGTTAGTCATCGCGTGCAGGGCGGGGCATATCGCAGGGTGCTGGATAAAGATTGCACCGTAACNAACTGCTCTTTTCTNGGACACTTGCTACATAGCAGCAGCACAGCAGACTTTCAAAGACAAATAATCATCACAACGGAAATACTGGAGTCAGTTACCGGTTGTACACTCAGACTCAACACAGCAACATTCATTGAGTGTCATTACTAGAAAGTTNTTGGTTTCTTCANAATAATGGANCACTCCACCACACTCACTACTTATAGCAGGGTTGAAACCAAGTCGCAAGGTTCCGAGTCACAAGCGAATCTCACTTTTATAGTTTTGACTCGAGTCAAGTGGAGTCATTTTCAATTCACAACCGAGTCAAGTCCNAGTACAAGTCAGCTAGTAGTGGGTCGAGTCCAAGTCCAAGTCATTATGCTCAATGTTTAGTTTTCAGTTCGAACCACTTTTTTTCAACTATGCTCGAGTGATATAGAATAGTTCGCATTCATAATATCGTAATCTTTCTCACTCTTAATAGTTTCTGGCCCTATTTTCCAAGTATCAGGACTGGCAGACGAAATACCAATCATGNGGTAACTTTACTATTCTTCGAAGTTAGAATGAAATGTCTGTNTTGGCCGTCCCAGACTCGAGTCATACGACTTGGTTCGAGTCATGCACAATGACTCGGGTACAAGTCGAGTCCATACAAAAATTGACTCGAGTCGAGTCATTTCACGCATTTGAAAAAATTACTCNAGTTAAGTTGAGTCCCCAACAAATCGCGACTCGAGTCATTATTACAACCCTGACTTANGGTGCTTCAAAAATATATTGTGTTACTGTGATAATGAGACTATTCCACGCAATTCCAACGACAGTTTNACTCTTAAAAGTTATGTAAACTTATCACANCACTAATTTTTACTTTTTAAAAACAACAGCAATACGGNACTTCGTTACTGACCAGCTCTGAGGCAGCAGATACACGACGCACTAATTTGAGTCAAATAAATCTGTGTAATATTGATTACAAGTCTTGTAATTAAAAAAAAACAGCATGGATGGAANCCTACACGTTTTTCCTTATTGAACTGTTACTAGTTTGAGACATCTTGACACAACAGGAACAAGCGGTATGAATCAGTTTCATTACTATATTGAATNAGTTCACTAGTCATATTCCTCTATCTTACAGTGGAACACAATCAAATGGAGTCACAAATCTATTCCATACAGCATACACAAAATATGGATGTAATCTCAAGACTTACTACCAGGCATTCAACAAATCCCTGATCATCGCCACATCATCATGACTCGGCAGAGAACTCAGATCTAGCAACTGATTCAGAGCGTGTATGAGCCATGTCGGGTTTCCATCACAACAAATACTGACAGCAANAAANAAGAGTCATACTTGTAGGTTTGGAAGAAGCTTGAAAACCGCAGCGATATCTCTCTCGCTCAGTAATTTCTCTGCACCATGCACAGTCTGAAATTGCATATAGAAAGTTGTCACGGGCCTATTATAGCCTATATTAAATTAAGCTTAGCGCATTAGCTGTCAAATCTTTCAAGCATGGCCACGGCTACGCC
Source organism: Botryllus schlosseri (assembly GCA_000444245.1). Classification (NCBI taxonomy): domain Eukaryota; kingdom Metazoa; phylum Chordata; class Ascidiacea; order Stolidobranchia; family Styelidae; genus Botryllus; species Botryllus schlosseri. The sequence continues at coordinate 14,197 of ATSW01010253.1, forward strand.
AGTGAAACCAATGCAGTGCACCTGCAACCTAGGAGCCACGTTAACTATTATAAAGGTTATTAGCCTATTGAATAATATAGTCATAGTGAAATAAATGCGAATATTTTTGACTCACACTCATCAGGAGTAATCNTCAGCAACTAGAAGAGATTTGTGAAGAACTTTGCATATCAACAATGGTTTCGCCAAATATGACACTTGTTGATATAGCCTAGGCCTACAATGTATTTTATTCTATTCTCAACCAGTTGCTGACGATCATCCCTGACGAGTGTTAGCTGAATATAAACGGGTTNATTTCAATAAAAATATATTATTCAGTTGTATAATGAAGTTCTGTATCTCCAAGAGTCTTTAAAATGGTTTATTCATGAAAAATTAGCCTATCTCAGGTAAGCTGATTATGAATCAGGAAAAGTGTCTGCTTTTGAAAGAGCCCACATCAAGCACAATTAATCTTCAACATGTGAATTCACACCAACTAAAACTAGCGTCTAGACACATAAATCTTATCAATAATACCTTCCCACTCTGATGCTATCAGAGTACCAAAGCTAGTTTCACTTAATGCCGATAAGCCGACTTACCCAAGATAAAAGCAATCTCTTCTTCGGCTGATCTTTCGGCTTAATAAGAAAGAAGCTCTTCCGTAATCTCCAGCCCATGTCTTTGATGGGCTCAACGACTTCCCAATGCGGCTCCGAACGAAAGAACATCGATACGTTTTGCAACGCTGCTTCTGAAATAACAAGCGCGCGGTTGGCCGTTGATTGTCGAGAATGCAGGTCGTCAATTGTTTTTATTTCATTGCTGTTTCTATGAACACACTACTCATTTTTTCCATGCACGATTTCTTTCTGGGGCATAGTCAATTGAAATTCATAGTCCGTCGACATAATAGCATGTGACACTTCAGCATGTGGGTGTCGCATGCTCAAACGTTGGGAAAACGAAATTAATATATGCTGGTACCTGTTGAATTGCGTCGTTTGCATATTTCACAATTAAAGCACCATGCTAATTACTGGTAAATAATTATTTCATCATGATATGAAGATGCAAGAAGAGGTTGTCAGAGTAGGTCACATTGCTGCAAAAGCAGAAATAGGAGTAAGCGAGTAACGCTGTAAATTCCTACTCAATTACAAGTAGACTGAGTAGGCCTATGTGAAAAATACCATAAAACAAAGACATATACACACTAATATTTGTGCGTAAATGACTGTATAACGGTACAGACAAATGCATATTCTAAACTACTTTCTACCAACTAAAATCTTAGTGTAAATGAAAAGTAATTAGTCTTGCCAAATAAAACTAGCAAGCAAAAATGCAAGTGGCATAAAAACACCATCACTGTATAAAAGTAACATTCGGTTTAACTCACCACTGGTGTTGAAAGTGTAGTTATCTGCGTCAAGAAATTTCTTTACGATATCGCTGGCAGCAAGAAAAGGATGGGCTAATATTGTATCCATTAGATGTTGCAGTTTCTTCTGCCTTTCGGCAATGAACTCTCTTTCCATGTTGCCCAGTAATTTTTTTGGCGGTAACGGCAAATCGACTCCCGATACCTTCAGCGACTCGACCAAAGAAGCGAAATCGCTATACCGCTTCCTAATCTGTGAAAGGAAGAAATAATCTTACACATATTCTTCTCTCAATTTATGTGTGGAATATAACAGTAGAATATATAAGTAGAACATAATAGTTTCAAGCACGTTAAGAATTATTCAAGAGAATATTTTGATTCAGTAGCCTATATCGTAGGGTTACCATATTTTGGAAATCTGAAAAGAGGACACTTTTTCAAAATTTTCAGACTTGCAATACCGGAGGAAAATCCTGAAGAAATAGTGAATTTTATGCACTTCGTGGTCGGTTGACTAAAAAAAAGGTCAACTTCCCGGCTCAGCTCCCGAAATAGCCGCCGGAGCGTTACTTCATTGCTGATTTACTGTATGTGCCCTATATTCAACCAAAATTCTCAAAAAGATGACATTTGGGCGTCCTCCGAGGACACTTTCAGAATAGTCAAAAAAGAGGACAAAAGGACGTATGGTAGTCCACACTATATCGTCGCTGTGAAATCAAAGTAGCGTAAGTGCATTTCACACGTTTCGAGGAATCAAACTTTTGTGACGTTTTCTTTTTTTCGGCCATAATTAACTTTGAAACAATTTAATAACCATAAATATGGTCAAAATATAGCCGT
>ATSW01010257.1:0-12008 GCA_000444245.1 Botryllus schlosseri
CAATTACAATTACTTTCATGAATGTTTCAATTACATTACAATTACAATTACTCCATGCTAAAAATATCAAATTACAATTACAATTACAATTACTCCTTGCATGCTTCAATTAAATTACAATTACAATTACAATTGCTGCTGTTGAACATGTAATTAAATAATCATAAATTCAACCGTGCTCCTTGACAACCGTAGCGTCGTAATTAACAGCAATTCAAGTATTCATGTTTCATTCATGATACGCAAATACCCGTTAATTATTAAAAAGAAAAAACGTTTTCGAACTATTCTATGTTATTTACCTAATTTCCTATGGGTTAGGATTAAGGATAGGTGCAGTATGTCGTTGAAAAAAGTATTATAATATATGCACGTGTTGGATTTGCGTATATAGTATATAATTAAAGAAATAATATTATTTTTATCGAGGGACGTAGGAATTAGGATGACGAGTAAAAACAAAACCGTGCTTTGTCAGATAAGACGTTATATAATATCCAGTGGGCTGGTTAGTTAGCCAGACGAAGTAACGATGCAGCATCGTGATCTGAAATCGTATTGTAGATTGCCAACCCACGGATAGATGCGTAATATGTGAGTCACGGATGAATGCACCGACAAACGTACTGCAGAGCCGGCTAAAAGCAGCAAACTTTGCAGTCCTAGAGCTGGCGATCCAAGCGTCCAAATTTGCCGCATCTGGTCTTTATCGTAAGCTATTGATGCACTAATTCCGAAAATACAAATTAAAATCTCGTCAGGGCAATGTAGCTGCTCCAAAATAGCCGTTTAAGGCCGACTGTTCTGGAAAGTGAGAGCGCCGCAGCAGCATGACCACAACAATGACCAATTACGCCCAGCGATTGTTCAGAACAATGCCGATTCCCAGACTTTCACGACTATTTTGATATGGTACCATTGCCTGGAAATATACTTTTATTGCGGAATCAGTGCGACACTAGCTTCCGATTAGGACCATACATATCAAATTTCGACGCTTGAATCGCCAGCTATAGGATTATCAATTCTGCTGCTTTTAGCCGGCTCAGCAGTTCGCTTCTCGGCGTATTCAATCGTGAGTCACGTGTTGAGAATCCATCCGTTGGTTAGTAAGCTAATAATTGTATACAATGGCAGCCGAGGCCAGCATAGCGGTAAAAATAAATGAAACTTCGCCCGCAAGGGCGTAGTCAAGGGCTTCCGCAAATGGATCCATCAAATTCCTTGTCGACATTTAAAGAGAATGCATTATAAGTCAATTATTTTATGTTGTGCTTGTCAGGTCTCAATAGCAATTTAATGTAATTGAAATTGTAATTGAGCAAAATTTTTGTCAAATTACAATTACAATTACACAAAATAAAAATGCTTCAATTACAATTACATTACAATTACATTGAAAAATGTAATTAATTACATTCAATTACAATTACAAATTACAATTGATCCAACTCTGCTTCACACACAGGCTATCTAGGCTACTCCGCGCCATCTGTCCCATGTAAGCGGTGTCTTACATTAACCTAGAAGTGCATGGGCCGTGCTACGAGTTGGCAGATATGGAATCGAACATTGAATATCGATATGGTGTAAATAACTATTGCAGTGGATAACACTAGAAAGGCCACAGACAACGAACGACAGCGCAGGCTATGTAAGTAGTTATCACACACCACAATTTTACGTATAGGTATGGGTGGAAAATACAAAACAGCTGGCCTACACCAGAAAGGGAATGTATTTATTCCGCATTACGTATTGTCCGACGCTACTGTACAGTTTACAATTCATACAACACTGTCAGTTTCTGAAATCGATATCGAGTTAGAGAACGTAGGATGGAGCGACGATGCAATGTTCTCGGTTTAAATCCGTTACGCTTGACTTTGCGTAGTACAATTGCGTTCGCAAAAGTCCGATTATCCTATTTTACATGTGAACCTATTGGCGGTTTCGTAAGTAAGTGGAGTAATTTATTGGCCTAAAAGGTGTACGTACAGTACAGTCGTACAACTATTGTAGCTAGACCCTAGACGTATGAAATCTGTATACTCCGAGAAAGCATCAATATATTGGTCCTTAAATAGAATTGATGCTCATATAGATTCCAGAATAACGTTGAAATTCGTCTCATGCAACACCTTACTCAACGCAATCCCTCAAAAATTAATAATATTATCATTTCACATTTTACAGTGGTGCTTCTGGCATTTTCAGGCTATGCGCACCACGACACGGATTATTGTAATGTTCATAAGTCTTTTTCATAGGTAATCTTTGGGACGACTTATTTAATATTTCGCTCATTCAGACTTCAATCCATCTCGTACCCATGCATCCCTGTCGTGGTCTTTGCTGCCGACTTTCATTCCCGGCTTTTCAGTGCACTGCAAGTTCACTGAGGTCGGCGATGAGGAGCCCAGAGAAACTTCCGACACATAGAAGTCGGTCCGAACCGGGATTAGAACCACTGCCATTGCTGTCGTGACTCTGGTGCCTAACCAACTGAGCCACTCGCTTCCCCTTCCTCAAAAATTTATCTAATATCTTAACCACGACTACCAAACTTTTCGTGGCGATACCAGGGGCCAACATGGTCTCACTCACAAATTTTCACAAAAATCCGTCCTCTGGAACCCTTCTGAAATCAATTCCCTGCAACACTTTAGTCCACGCAAAACTCCCCGCAGCCTTATGCATTGAGTTCCATAGGCTGTCAGAGAATCGATAGTAGTCTAATGGATAAGTCCTCATGCGATACCTGCATCAGTGATGGTTAACAGTCGCCGATACCGATACACCCATTAATGTGATATGCTTGAGTTCGCTGCAAGGCTAACAACTGCGCTATTCAGGGCTGTAGTAACTACGTGAAAAGTAGGTTTTGCCTGTCAGCTAAATGTGCTTGAAACATGTAGCAGAATCATCGATGTATCATATCTCCTAATTAGATCGCGCAAATGGCGCAACAAATGAGCTCAATGGACATATTGATTCGATTAAAAAGAAGGTAAGATCCCTTTTCCGGGAAATGTGTGGGAAAAAATTCAAATTTGAACAGAAATATTGGAGATGGGCTGGGCCCAAAGTTGGATCAATTGTGACTTGTAATTTAGCTGAATGTAATTTGAAGAGCTTCTCGGAGGTACAGAACTTCAATATACAATTGAATAGTATATTCATATTGAAACGAACCTGAATATTTTCGGCTGACATTCGTCAATTCGTCAGCAACTAGTAGAGAATTGGAAAGAACATTGTATAAACATTATAAATGGACGGGAACTATGGCTTGTGAGCCATATATGGCTCCTTTGGGTATAAGATATGGCTCTTTAACAANTTTTTAATTTTGTATAATAAATTTATCAATATTGCAGCAACTTGTTAGTAAATTTTCATTACGTCCAGAATAATTATTCTCGTGGCGGCCTAAACATGTTTTTGGAAGGCCAATACAGTGGGGTATCCAAGGTTTGGGTCTCGTATCCCCCTTTTCAAAATCGTCGAATTTTTAACTTGCGGTCGCGTCCGCGACTAACATCATTCGCAAATTCGATTTACCCGACATCGCGCGCCTCGAAATTTTTGGTTGGTAATAGAGAGTAGCAGACCCAGCGACGATTGTACGATAATGCAGTTTTCAAAGGCATATTATTTTNTTGATCTACGCCAAGAAATNAACTGCCTTGGAAGTGACATTCAAAATTAGAAATTAAAATGAAAAAACAACGCCGTAGCTATCCATGTTCTTGATTGGTAAAACGTTTTCTAGTATACCGAGGTTAAAATGTTACGTTTTGTTAGCCGAATGCTTGAGAAGTCGATCAATATTTAGATATTCAGAATTAATCCGACAATTACCTTCGATTAATATCAGTGATTTCAAATTNTAAGCTATTTATGATGAGTGGCGCTTTCGCAGGTGAGGCTTGGCCCGTCTGGGCCTCACCTATGCATTACCTATCCTTTCGCGCTTTATTTTCGAAAAAGAAATTTGAAATTTGCTTGATTTTGGGNGTAAAAATGTTTAAAATCTAGTCATTTATGAATATGAATAGAAAATACAATGAAGTATTGAAGGTTTCAATGCATGCACTGCTGCAGTGACCATGTTTGGCTACACCAACGCATGCGAGCAGAGAAAATATGGCGCACACTACGAATTCCATGCATTAGTCCTGCCAATAGCCTACGTCACGAAATTTTATTGTAACGTGATAGTTGATTGACATTTATGGCTCTTTGAGATTTAAATTTGAAATTATTTGGTCAATATGGCTCTTCGGCCCAAAAAGGTTCCCGACCACTGTTGTATATCAACTATCCTATCACAAAATATGACGTCACAAGAATGGAACGAGAGATCGTTCAAGGTAATATTTTCAGGTGGTACACGAACTACTTTTGTTGACAGCATTTGGGTTGGTGTATTTTGATAAAAGTCGACTCCAAGGCACACAAATGGAAATGTGAACGGCATCTCCCAACGACGTGAAATCTATCGTTTATTATTCACACAAATCGGATTATCTAATAGATGTTTGCCGATGGCAGAATTAATGGCCTTTGATCTGTCAGCATCAAGCTTAAGCGGATGAGTTAANGGTGAGCTTCTCACNGAGCCTGATGCACGTGTTCTGATAAATCTGGGGACATGNTGGTTTATGCATTCCTGCAGACGCTTTGACGTTCTTCNTACGTANCCACAATCACNGTGGNNCTTATATTCGTACACTACATTACTTTGTTGAAGTGCAGGGAGCACGTCTTTGCGTGTTGAAGGGAGCAGTTGTTTAGGAAGAAGGCCACGTAGGAAGAACGTCAAAGCGTCTGCAGGAACGCATAAACCAGCATGGTATTTCGTCAAAGAGCTTAATTTACCCTATATTTTCAATTGNCAATGTCAATTTACTATGACGTCACAATTGAATAAAATAACCTCCACAGTTGCTTTTTCTGTCTAGGTACTAAACAATAACCTGGTTTTCGGAGAAGCAAGAAAACGGAAAGTCGCTTGCATTAAGAAATTACGAGCTGAATAACGTCCAGAAATGTTGCCAGTAGAAGATTAACANGAAGAAAAAACTGCTGCAGAACTCTACCTCACTATGTTATCTTGNGCATCTGAAATCGTACTACATGATATACATTACATTTACGTAACATAAGATCATTCCCAAACCTTCCTATGCCTCCTGTCCTATGTTCCCTCTAATTTTTGACGAGTATGTGTGTAACTTAACGGCCAGAAACGATCATCATTTCGGATTTTTGTGCGCCACTTAGATTTTCTGTGCGCAGAGACCGTGTCAGCAGTACGCATGTCCGCACGTGCGCAGCTTATAGGNAACATTGCTCCTATCCCTATGTACATAAGAGCATCACAAGATATCCAACCTAACAGAAACTCCAACATCAGACAAGTATGTAGCGTGATTGAGCTATATTGCAATGGTTTCTGTAGTGAAAGTGAGTAGCCTAGTCGTTTTGCNAACTGGGCAATTTCATTGTANTGCTTTGCACTGCNAATATTCGGGAAGCCTTTGCAGCGCAACAATGTTTCAAAAAGAAATCTTGCAAAACTGCACCAACAACAAATTTTCTTAATTCCCATATAGTCGGTACAACCGGATGAGATGAGCCACTCACAATGCACGGCATTCCATTTTGGATAGTATACACATTACGCACAATGTTCTGGGATCGGTTAAAAGTGGNATAACTAGTAACAAGCATGTATATTGGGGTTGTTCANAATTTGGAAAATGTTTGGAATTATGCGTGTCCATCGCTTATTCTGTAGATTATTGTCAAAAAACAATAATGGGCTTGAAAGAAGCTCGCAGGAAAGCCGCTAACATTTGTCTAAATGCGTTTNAAAGTCGTTGTTGAAGAGTGGGCGGGCAACCGACAGCAGAGGCGGGCAATCACGAAACCACGGTTCTTGATTGGGTAATCGGCTAAGCTTCACTGATTACTGCAACAGCTGACTCAGATTCGGGAGCTTGGCTTTACTAAATTGAAAGTCTGTTTTGCTGAGGTAGAAGCTGTTATTAGCGGTTGTGGTTCTGTACAAGCGCGTTGTGGGTTGATGACTCATTAGTAGTACTGTAACACGTGTTCTTTGAATGCTTCAGAGTCGATAGCAATAGTTTATGATTTGGAGCAACAATAGTGCAGTCATGGCAGAGGCAAAACGGCGAAAGATTGCACACATGCCGCAGCGAAGAACAAGATCCAAATCTGAGCGGTACTTGGTCGGATATACTTGCGATTACATCTGTGGCTCGAGATTACCTACTATACGAGAGTAATGAGTTACTTGCTGCATCTGAAAGAGCATTGTCCTCAGTCAACCCCTACTCATGAACTATGTACTGTGGTGATGGATGATGTAATGACAGTGTGGAAAATGGCGAGAATTGCGACAATGCAGAAATCACATGTGGTGCGATCACTTCAAAACCTGCACGAAAGATGGCGTGATCTGAAAAAGAATCCGAAACAGGAAAGTGATCCCAAGGGTAAGAGGAGAAAATTCACTGATAATTTGGACAAGCTGTGGGATATTGGAAGTGGAGATGCCACAACAACAATAGAAAATGACATTTATCTATCACATGAAAGAAAGCTTGAAGACATTGCATTTAATGAAGATCAACGGCAATCTCGCCAGTCAATAATGTTGGGAAGAGACAAAATTCTGGCTAAAGACCTCAAAAAGAAAACAGCAGGCATTGCAGATCAAACTGTTGAAAACGTTTCACACGACTCAAGTTGTGACTATGTTGTTTTAGCATCTTCGTCATCTTCAAAAGAGGGTGACAGTTTGAGTTCAAGTTCTGACTATGATGCTGATGTTGGACTTGGCACCTCGACCCAATCCATTAAACTGATGGCACCTAAAAATATTACGAAAAATACGCATGTGTCCCAAGCTCTGGATCGATTGCAAGTAACTGACAACGATGCAACGATGCTGGTGAGAGCATTTATTGAGGCTTGTGGAGGAGATGTAGCCATGTTCTCCCTGTCAAGATCTTTAACGAAGAGAGCCAGGGAAACAAATCGCCTGGAAATATCTCGGGACATTTTGGAAAAATTTGCCAAAAATAGACCACAGCATGTTGCCATTCATTGGGATGGAAAGCTCACAGAGGATGGATTAGGAAATCGATATGAAGCTTTGTCAATTGTTCTATCTTGTCAACCTCAATACTCGGAAGGAAAACTACTTGGAATTCAGAAGATACAAAATGCGGCAGGTCAGACACAAGCTGAAACTACTTTCGACATAATTAAAAAGTGGGATATACAAGATGCTGTAACAGCTTTGGTTTTTGACACCACAGCAAGCAACAGCGGCTGGAAGAAGGGTGCAGCGAAGATCCTTGAGGACCTTCTAGGAAAGAAAGATTTTTACCATGCGTGTCGGCACCATGTGTATGAGCTAGTATTCAAAGACGTCTGGAAATGTTTATTTGGAAAAGCAACAACCGGACCAGAGAACACATGGTTTGCCTACCTTAAGAAGAGCTGGATCAGTCTTGACAGAAAACAGCAATTCAAGACTCTGACTATTCCTATATGCTTTAAAGAACGAGCAGCAATGACAGTTGAGAACTTCAAGCTATTACTCGCCAGAAAAGATTTCTTCACACGGGATGACTACAAACAATGTGTGACTAATGCTCTTGCTCTTCTCGGTGCAGATGGAGATATACATCATCACAAACCTGGTGCAACACACCATGCAAGGTGGATGGGCATAATTCTGTATGCTCATAAGATGTTCATGTTGGCTGATCAGTTACATTACAAATCTGAAGAAGTGGAACTGCTGCATCGCTTCAATTTATTTTTAGTTCTCTTTTATATCCCTGCCTGGGTTGCTTCCAGCATCGGTCGTGATGCAGCCGGTAATGACTTGAGATTCATCCAGGGCATGTTGAGTTACAAGGAACATGATGAACAAGTTTCCAAAGCTGCTTCACAAAAGCTTTTAAAGCATGACTGGTATATCGTGGAGGAAACCGCTGTATATGCCTTGTTTTCGCCGAGTGAAAGCAATGAAACCCGAGAAAATATGGAAAAGACGCTCCTGCAGGTAGAGCGAACTTCAAGTTTCAGGAGAGGCCCGCCCTCGTTGAATGCAACTTTACACATCAACAAGGACATTACTTTGTCTGATTTTATTGGGCCACAGTCGTGGTACATATTTGATGTTTTTGAATGCTCTGGGGCGTGGCTAGCTCAACCGGTTGATGTTTGGCACTTATCAGATTCCTACACCAGAATGAGCTCCTACATCAGTTCTGTCAAAGTCGTTAATGATGCCGCAGAACGAGATGTAAAGCTAAGCACAGACCATGCTGCAATCTTGACTGACAATGAACAACAAAGAGACAGTCTGCTTCAAGCTGTGGAACAGCATAGGAATACAGTTAGAGACAGCAGGAAGTCAACTCTAATCAAAAGCCTGTAATCTGCAACTTGTGCCTGACAATGCAACACTGATCTGCAACGTACTTTTTTAATGTCTTTTGTAAATAGTGCTTTTCGCCTTCATTCAATTGTGAAAAAAAGTGTAAGATGCGCTCGTTTATGGGTGAGACGTCGACTAGTCATAACAAGTACTACTGAGATGTTGACTCCTGGTGGTAAATTTTTGAGTTTCACTCACTGTCAGTGACTTCTGGAAAGGTTGAAGGTAGCAAGATGCATGCATCTAGTTTATTCGTATCTCAACTAGCGAGAGCACCTGTGCAATACACAGCACTTATACACATTCTGCAGGTAGATATTAACTTAGGCGGTTGCAATATTGTAGCCTACTATGGACTCTTGATGACAACATTAACAAAGGCAATATATCATGTCTGTAATGCCACCAACAGAAACGACTGCACAACAGCACGCAAAAATCGTTACCAGCAGTGTTCACAAAGTCGGTCTTTCAGCCAATCATTAGCTTATTATTACCGGCTTCAACCAATCAGGATTAATGGCTTCTCTTTGCCCGCCCACTCGCCGACGGCTACTTACAAACGCATTTAGACAAATATTACCGGCTTTCTTGCGAGCTTCTATCAAGCCCATTTTTGTTTTTTAACAATAATCTCCAGAATAAGCGATGGACACGCAGAATTCCAAACATTTTCCAAATTTTGAACAACCCTAATGTATATTGTATTATATAGGCTACTTTCAATCTGTCATTGAATTAATCGGGAAAGTTGGTAATGAAAAAAATGATGACTGCATGATGTGAAAAATTCTAATAAAAGTAAACCAAATTACTGCGTCTACTAAATGTTAACCGCCAACTGTGGCCATATTACAATGCGTCGATATTAATGTCCGATGATCCTTGAGCTGCCAACTAATCGCACGGTTCATCGCCGTTGAAGACCTTTGAAAAACACGGCTTTCGCGCATCAGATGGCGGCGAAATAAAGTCTAGCGCGGTATATTCGTAGTAGGAGACACGGTTCAACTCAATGTGTTGTTAGATGAATGGATTACAGATTGAGTCGATTGCAGTAATGGATAAAGAGTTAATATGGTACTCGAGAGACGTTTTATCTCTTATATATAAGACTTCTAAAGTATATAGAAGTATATATATACGAATTTATTAATCTATATACTAAAAATTGCTTCTCGGGCCGGATGAAATCATTCGGCGGGTCGTATGCTGACACCCCTGATGCAGCTTTACAGTAACTGACGTATTTCATTAGCAGTTCTACATGTGCAGGGGCGATACAACGCATTTTCACATGTATATTTACCTTTAAATTCGTTATTGGCCAATTTGTCTTTCACACATCTAGCAAAATGTAATGACTTTGAATGACCACTCACACTTCGAAAATTTAATTTGACTTGAATTGTGACTCGACTCATGACTTGACTTGACTTGAATTGACTCGTGTCACCGTCGAAAAGCGATTGACTTGAATCGACTCGAGTCAATATGTGCAATGACTCGAGATGACTCGTGACTCTACGGCAGTGGTCGGGAACCTTTTTTGTCCGAAGAGCCATAATCGCCCCATTCTTTCCATCTCAACTCCCAAAGAGCCATACATGCCAATCAACTGTTACGTCACAATTGAAAATTCGTGACGTCATGGTAGCACTAATTCGAATTCACTACATGAGATTTCTTGTGTGTGCCATATTTTCTCGGTAAAAACTGGTATTTATTGTTCGAAAATAAAGCTCGAAACGAGAGGTGATCGAGGCACGGACGGGCCAATCATCACCATTGATAACGCAATTTATCGTAAGTAGCTTAGAATTTATTATAACTGATATTAATCGAATGTGACTGCCACACTGATTCCGAAAATATAAATACTTATCGACTTCTCAATTGTCAAGGTATTCGGCGGTAACATAACGTTGCGCTACACGACTACATTTTATCGCCGGCGGCAGGCCTACTACACAGAACTATACTTACGTGGATAGCTATGACGTTGTTTGTAATTGTCACATCCACAACAGATCAGGAAGACAATGCCTACTTGAAAACTGCGTTTTGAAACGGACGCGTCGCCATGTCAGCTATGCTCTTTGATTAGCCTTATCAACGTATCGCACAATTCAAGATCAGGGATATCTAGAAGTTCTAAAATCCCTGTTCATGATTTTGAGTCGGGTACATAGAATTCGCGAGTGATTTTGGCCGCCGGCGTGACAGTAACTTAAATATGATGATTTTAAAAAGAGGGGGGTCTGAGCCCCTAAACCTGAAGACGACATTGTCTTTACCTCTCAAAGATATGTTTATACTGCCACGAGAATAATTATTCTGGCCGTGATGAAAATTTACCATTAAGTCGCTGCAATATTGATTATTGATTGAATTCAGTACAAAAATAAATATTTGGCAAAGAGCCATATCTTATACCCGAAAGAGCCATATATGGCTCGCGAGCCATAGGTTCCCGACCACTGCTCTACGGCATAGGTCTAAATAAACCATCTTTTTTGCTTTTAGTACAATGGGATCTGCTGTGATGAGCCCAGATAAACCATCAACACAAAGACACTGGCAGAGCTAAGAGTAGAGCCGGCGTCCATTGGTGTTGCAGCGACGGTTTATAAGGAAAACATCCTTCATTATTGGGAGAGTTTTCAGTAAGCAGTACAGATATCAGAATGATATCGGCATACTAACCATAATGTAAGATCTCTTTTTGTAAATATTGGCGCAACGCATACTTCATCTATTACCTGGCAAATTCTAAAATTAATATCGTAGAACGATTATGAGAAGCAAGTCTCCTCCGGGTAAAATTGATTGATAAACCGAAATTGACCATAACGAGTTGATTGTTGGACACTGAAAGTCATTCTTATTCAACTGAAGTACCCAACGGTAGAGGAATCTCCAAAACTGAGACATTTCGTGAAAACTGTGAGCAAAATTATCGTCGTGTGTTGCGAAGTTTTCCCGAAAATACATGAGAGGGTTCGATGATGCATAAATAGGATCCAATATTGACGACTGTCGGTTGGAAGGACACAGGCATTGCATCCCATAATGATGCGCCAAGAAGAGGATATGCTGTAAGGGTGCTTTGTACCCGCATTGTGTACGAAGTCAGCTCAATTGATAAACTTTGTATATAGCTTTCAATACAATATCCATTGTATAATAATACTTGTTAACTCGAAGACTTTTCGGGTGCCTCTTTTCAAGAGTTAACGGCATTAACTTCATAGTTTGTTATTGTTGCCATTGGTACAATGCGAGTTTCATGGTCTGTGATTTTGATTGTTGCGTCATACTTTGCCTTTTTGGTTTTGCTTTTAAATCTGTTTAAATTAGGGTTACCATATTTTTGTAACCCAAATTCCGGACACTCTTCAGCGCCCACTAGTGGATTTAAAATGAGTCATGACGTCACACTAGCAAAGCTCTTCGCATAGACCAGGGGTTCTCAAAGGGTGGGCCATGGCCCACTGGTGGGCCACAGAGCATTTTGAGG